>CAUYQV010008110.1:0-10725 GCA_963574575.1 Galagoides demidoff
AGAATTGGATGTCCACATGTAAAAGACTGAAACTGGACCTGCACCTTTCTCCATTCACAAAAATTGATTCAAGATGGATAAGGGACTTAAACTTAAGGCATGAAACAATTAAAATCCTCAAAGAAAGGATAAGAAAAACACTGGAAGACATCACCCTGGGGAAAGACTTTGTGAACAAGACTGTCACAGCAAACAAATGGGATTTAATTAAATAGAAAAGCTTCTGTACAGCAAAGGAGACAACAGCCAAAGCAAACAGACAACCTACCCAATGGGAAAGGATATTTGCACACTTTAAGTCAAACAAAAGTTTAATAACTAAGATCTATACAGAACTTTAATTAATCCACAAGAAAAAAACCCAACAATCCCATACATCAATGGGGAAGAGGGATGAACAGAACTTTCTTTAAAGAAGACAGACGAATAGCTGTCAAATACATGAAAAAATGCTCATCATCCCTAATTATTAGAGAAATGCAAATCAAAACCACCCTGAGATATCATCTAACCCCAGCAAGAATGGCCTATATCACAAAATCTCAAAACTGCAGATGCTGATGTGGATGTGGAGAGAAGGAACATTTTTACACTGTTGGTGGTACTATAAACTAATACAGCCTTTTTGGAAGGAAGTATGGAGAAATCTCAAAGAACTCAACCTAGACCTCCCATTTGATCCCGCAATCCCATTACTGGGCATCTATCCAGAAGGAAAAAAAAATCTTTTCTTACAAAGATACTTGTACTAGGCTGTTTATTGTAGCCCTATTTACAATTGCTAAAATGTGGAAATAGCCTAAATGCCCTTCAACCCAGGAATGGATTGGCAAGTTGTGGCATATGTATAACATGGAATATTATTCAGCCATTAAAAAAATGGAGATTTTGCAGCATTTGTACTAACCTGGATGGAGGTAGAACACATTATCCTTAGTGAAGCATCACAGGAATGGAGAAGTATGAATCCTATGTATCCAACTTAGATATAAGGGCAATTAATGACAATTAATGACATGGTGGAGCATGGGGGAAGGGGTGATAAGACAGAGAATGAGGGAGGGTGTGAGGGTAAGGACTAGGGAAAATAAGTACATAGTGACTAATTCTCACATAAATTTGATTCAATTTTGACTAAAGTCCGTTACTTAAACATTAATTTTTCCTTAACTTGTTAATAGGTTGTTCAGGATACAGGATATTGCATCCTCATTTAAAAGTGAATTGTGTTTGTAATTTACCCTTTATAATAATATATTTTTCCAATTTTAATATCAGGTGTATCCAGATCAAGCAGAATGATTTTGAAGTATTTCTTATTTTTCTATTGTCTATACGATTTCCCCCCAAAAAACATGATCTGTTTTTTGACATTATCTTTTATTTTTATTTCTTTATGATGTTTGTGTTTCTATTCCTTATCTTAAACATTGTTACTGTTGGTAAATTTTAACCTTTTTAATTCTGTGAAGGAAAAAAGTGGAAACCTAATAATCACATGTATATGTAAAAATAAAAAAATATATATACTCAAAAGAAATCTCATGACAGCATAATAGCCAGGGACATTAACACTTCTCTAACATAACTGAAAAGATCCTCTAAACAGGAATTAAACAAAGATACAATGGACTCGAATGTGACCACAAAACAAATGGGATTAATAGACATATACAGAACACATAATTCCAAAATTAAACAGTATACATTTTTCTCACCAGCCCATGGTACGCACTCCAAAATTGACCACATCCAAGGATACAAATCAAACCTCAGAAAAATTAAAAGAATAGAAATTATACCTTGTATCTTCCCAGACAGTGGAACTCAACTCCAATAAAAATTGTCATCCCTGCACAAAGACTTGGAAATTAAACAACCTTATGCTAAATGATAGTTGGGTTCAGGAGGAGATAAAAGAAGAAATTGTTAAAAATCCTCAAACATAACAATGAAGACACAAGTTTCCAAAACCTGTGGGATGGGAGGAGGGGCAAGATGGCTGACTGGAGCCAGCCTCTGACAGAAGCTTCCATTCAGAGGGAAGATAATTGTCCAGAAAGTACCCAATCAAGCCAAAGACTGGGAGCCAAGCTGAAAGAGAAGAGTGATATCTGCACATCACCTCTGCTGAGGCAAGCTGCAACTCCAAAAATGCAATCTTCAGGTACAAAATATATCCCAAAGGAAAAGTGTTGGTCCCCTCCCCCAGGAAAGTTGTTTTTTTCTTTCTTTTTTATTTTCTTTTTCTTTTTCTTTTCTTTTTTTTTTTTTTTTTTTTTGAGACAGAGCCTCAAGCTATCCCCCTGGGTAGAGTGCCATGGCATCACAGCTCATAGTAACCTCCAACTCCTGGGCTCAAGCAAGTCTCCTGCCTCCGCCTCCCAAGAAGCTGGGACCACAGGTGCCTGCCACAACACCTGGCCATTTTTTATTTCGTTGCAGCCATCATTGTTGTTTGGCGAGCCCGGGCTGGGGATTCAAACCCGCCACCTTAGGTGTACGTGGCTGGCGCCTTAGCCGATTGAGCCACAGGCACCGAGCCTTTCTTTTTTTATTTTCATCTGCTCCTGTAAGTTTTCTACAGGCAAGCAGTGAACGGAGGACCTATTGTCTCACCCTAAGTGTGAGAGCTATAGAAAGTGGGGTCTACTTCCCTAGACGGACCCTGCTGAGACTCCAAACACTCTTGCCATGCAGAAAAATTGAACTAATATTTTCAGTGCCATTCTGAACTTCCATTTCACACTTCCCCCCTTGCCTGCAGAGACTGAGTGTAGGCTCAAGAGCAGTGTCCCCCAACCCTGCCAGACAAAGTGCCATGCCCTGGGTCTGGTGGCCCGAGACTGCTAGAGCCACACTTCCCATGCCCTCAGCCTGAAATTGCTAGGGCCATTCTTTTCAGGCTGTGCTTCCTGCACCTGGCCCTCTCACCTTCCAAGCCTCCATGCTGTGCCCTCGCTCAACCAGATTTGTGAGCCAAGTGCTCTCCTTGTGGAAGTCACTGGGTGCCAGGGACTGCCAGAACTCTGTGAAGCCCCCCAAGCCCTGCTGCTGGATCTGTGTGCTTGCAATTCCAGAGCCGCTCCTACAGCCAGAACTCACTGGCTGTGGCAGTCGCCGTGGGAGCTGCACAGGGTCGCTTCCCACAAAGATTCAGCAACAATAGAATGATCCCAAGGGGATATAATTTTAGAGAGACACCTCCCCAAGTCTGAGGACCCCCAGAGAAAACCAGAACTCACTGTATAGGGATACCGGTACTGCAGAGTGGCAGGGGCAAAGGCACAGTGGCTGAGGGAGAAAAGCATTTGCTGACTTGTTACCCACAGGATTAAATTGAGTCCAAGTGGAATACTCACCAGTGGTTACTAAGCACCTGAGGCAGACAGGCCTTAGCTCCCCCAGCAGGCTGGTAGCAGACAGTAGTGGCCAGGCTGCTGAGGCATTGACCTTTCCTTGACTCTGACAAGTGCAAACCCCCAGTATATCTGCTTATTGGAGGAGCAGGACCTCAGCCCTGTTGGGTCACCAGTGACTAAGCATGAAAGAGGACCAAAGTGGAGAAAAAGACTCAGACCCCTGGTCCAACTCTGCTATTAAGCGGGGCTTTTTGACTCCACAGAGCATTGGAGCAAGCCATAGTTGAGCAGCTAGTAGACCTCTGCCTTCTAGTTGCTATAGATCTTTTGAACTCTCCCACTTGAGAGTTCATACTGACTGGGTCTTTTGGTTTGGAACTCCTAACCTGGGAGATTTTCTCAAGGTCCCTCTCGGGTAATACCTTGGTTGTGTAGTAACAGAAAGGGTAGATTTTCCTCTTCCAACAGATGTCCACAGAGGGTAGGTTGTCTTAATTGCTTGTACCTCTCTATGGCTAAGACCTCATCAGAGTCACTGATCCACTAGGATCGGTCAAGAACCAGCTGAACACAAGACAGAGCCACCTAACCCCACCACACTAAGCATGTTTCCTCAGCCCCAGACTGTAAGGGTCCTTTACAAAGCTATATGGAAAAAGCTTCAGCCATCAGTCTCAGATCCTTGACAAAGTGCTGTTTAACCACAACCCTAGGAAATCCCAATCCAATTTCACCTTACCTATCCATCTAGCCAATCATTAAAAACAATCATGGGGCAGAATCAGTGGAAAATCTCTTGTAACATGAATAATCAGAGTAGATCAACTCCCCCCAAAAAACAGTATGGTAGATACAACACAAGATCCCATTCATAAACAAATGGCTAAGATGTCAGAAATTGAGTTCAGAATATGGATAGTAAATAAGATCAACAGAATGGAGGAAAGGAGAGAATTAGCAATTCAAGGAAATATTCAAAAGATGTCTCAAAAATTCAATGATTTCAAAGACAAAATCACCAAAGATTTTGACACATTGAGGCAAGAAATTGCAGCCCTCAAAGATCTGAGAAATACAGTAGAATCCCTCAGTAACAGAATGGAACAGGCAGAAGAAAGGATCTCTGACAATGAAGACAAAGCTTTTGAACACTCTCAATGCTCAATAAGGAAAAAAGTGGAGAATAAAAGTGGATCATTCTCTCAGAGAGCTCTGGGATAATTCAAAGAGATCTAATATTTGCCTTATATGAATACCTGAAGGTGATGAGGTTGTTGTGAAGGATACAGAAGCTTTACTTCATGAAATAATGAAAGAGAATTTTCCAGACTTGCCAAAAGATTCTGAAATCCAGATAGCAGCAGTCACAGAACACAGGCACGAGTCAACCGAAATAAAAATTCTCATAGACATATTGTAAGTAGATTTGCCAAAGTTAATATGAAGGAGAAAATTCTGCAAGCTTTAAGATGTAAGAAAACCATGATCTACAAGGGGAAGAACATTAGAATGACTGAAGATCTCTCTTTTGAAAACTTTCAAGCTAGAAGAGGGTGGTCACCAAATTTTAATTTCCTTAAACAAAATAAGTTTCAATCCAGGATCCAGTATCCAGCTGAACTGAGTTTTATCTATGATGGAGAAATTAAATACTTTAATGAAATTCACATGTTGAAGAAATTTGCCATAACTAAATCAGTTCTCCAGGATATCCTCAGACCTAGCCTACATAATGAACAACACAATCTTCCACCACCAAAGTAAACTCATTTAGAACCTTTAGATCAAATTCCAACTTCAACAGTGGTGAAAGAATTAAAAATGCTTCCTGTACTTTCAAAAAACTCAATAAGCAAAATACTATCTGGCTTATCAATACTCTCAATTAATGTGAATAGCTTAAATTGTCCTCAAAGGAGGCACTGGCTGCCTGACTAGACACAAAAACTCAGGCAAGACATCTGTTGCACTCAAGCATCTCACCTTACCTTAAAAAATAAACATAGAGAAATAAATAAAGAAAGAAACATACAGTTAGGGTGAAGGAATGATCATCTATAATTAAGGCAAATGGAAATTAGAAAAAAGAAGGTGCTGCAATTTTATTCACAGATACAATAGGCTTTTAACCAACAAAAGTAAGGAAGGATAAGGATGGCCATTTCATACTTGTTAAGGGCAATACTCAACATGATTAGATTTCAATCATCAACATTTATGCACCCAACCAGAATGTGCCTCAATTTATAAGACAGACTCTAAGATACATGAATAATGTGATCTGCTCCAGCACCATAATGGTCGGAGATTTTAACACTCCTTTAGCAGTGTTGGATAGATGCTCCAAAAAGAAGCTAAGCAAAGACATTTTAGACTTAAACCTAACCATTCAACATTTGCATCTAACGGATATCTACAGAACATTTCATCCTAACAAAACTGAATACACATTCTTCTCATTGGCCCATGGATCATCCTCCAAAATTGATCACATCTTAGGAAAGAAGTCTAACCTTAGCAAATTTAAATGAATAGAAATCATTCCTTGTATTTTCTCGGACCATCATGGAATAAAAGTAGAACTCAGTAACAACAGGAGTCTGCATACACATACACAACATGGAAACTAAATAACCTCATGCTGAATGATAGCTCAGTCACAGATGAGATTAAGAAAAAAATTAACAATTTTTTGGAACAAAATGATAATGACAACATGAACTATAAGAACCTCTGAAATATCTCAAAGGCAGTCCTAAGAGGGAGATTTATAGCATTGCAAGCCTTCTTCAAGAGAATGGAAAGAGAGGAATTCAACAACTTAATGGGACGTCTCAAGCAACTGGAAAAGAAAGAACATTCCAACCCAAAATCCAGCAGAGGAAAAGAAATAACTAAAATTAGAGCAAAACTATATGAAATTGAAAACAAAAGAATCATGCAATATATCAATCTATCAAAGAATTGTTTTTTTGAAAAGGTCAATAAAATAGATAAACCTTTGGCTAACCTAACTTGCATCAGAAGAGCAAAATCCCTAATTTCATCAATCAGAAATGATAAAGGCCAAATAAAAACAGACTCCTCAGAAATTCAACAAATCCTTAATGAATATTATATAAAACTCTATTCTCAGAAGTATGAAAATCTGAAGGAAATAGATCAATACTTGGAAACATGCTAACCTCCTAGACTTAGTCAGAAATAAGTGGAAATGTTGAACAAGCCTATAACAAGTTACAATATAGCATCAACTATAAGGAATCTCCCCAAAAAGAACAGCCTGGGGCCATATAGCTTCACATCAGAGTTCTACCAAACCTATATTACTTAACATTTTCCAAAACATAGAAAAAGAAGGAATACTTTCCAATACATTCTATGAAACAACTATCACCCTGATACCCAAACCAGGAAAAGACGCAACAAGAAAAGAAAATTATAGACCAATTTCTCTAATGAATACTGAAGCAAAAAATACTCAGTAAGATGCTACCAAACAGAATCCAACAACACATCAAACAAATTATACATCACGACCAGGTGGCTTTCAACCCAGGGTCCCCAGGTTGGTTCAATATACATAAATCCATAAATATAACATAACACAAACAAATTAAAAAACAAAAACCACATGATTCTGTCAATTGATGCAGATAAAGCTTTTGACAATATCCAGCATCCTTTCTTGTTCAGTAAGCTTAAAAAAATAGATATCGAAGGAACATTTCTTAAACTGATAGAGGCCATTTACCACAAACCCACAGCCAATATCATATTGAATGGAATAAAATTAAAATCATTTCCATTCAGATCAGGCACCAGGCAAGGATGCCCACTGTCTCCACTGCTTTTTAACATTGTAATGGAAGTCTTAGATACCACAATCAGGCAAGAGAAGGCAATCAAAGGGATCCAAATAGGACCAGAGGACAGAAAACTATCACTCTTTGCAGAGGATATGATTATATATCTGGAAAATCCCAGGGACTCAACTACAAAACTCCTAGAAGTGATCAAGGAATACAGCAACGTCTCTGGCTACAAAATTAACACTCACAAATCTATAGCCTTCATATATACCAATAATAGTCAAGGGGAAAAAACAGTCAAGGACTCTATTCCCTTTACAATAGTGCCAAAGAGGATGAAATATTTAGGAGTATATATAACTAAGGACATGAAGGATATCTATAAAGAGAACTATGAAACCCCAAGAAAAGAAATAGCTGAAGATGTCAACAAATGGAAAAATACACCATGCTCTTGACTGGGAAAAATCAACATTGTTAAAATGTTGATACTACCTAAAGCAATCTACAGATTTAATGTGATCCCTATTAAAGCACATCTGTCATACTTAGAAGACTTGGAAAATTAGTACTTTGTTTTATTTGGAAAAACCTCAAATAGCCAAAACATTACTCAGAAATAAAAACAAATCAAGAGGAATCACGCTTCCAGACTTCAGACTAAACTATGAATTGATAGTGATAAAAACAGCATGGTATTGGCACAAAAATAGAGAGGTAGATATATGGAACAAAATTGAAGACCAAGAGGTGAACCCAGACACTTATTGTCATTTGATTTTTATAAGCCTATAAAAATATAAATTGGGGAAAATATTCCTTATTCAACAAATGGTCCTGGGTTAATTGGCTAGCAACCTGTATAAAATTGAAACTGGACCCACACCTTTCTCCTCTAACAAAAATTGACTTTCAATGGCTAAGAGACATAAACTTAAAACATGAAACAATAAAAATTCTTAGAGAGAGTACTGGGGAAAGGCTTGATAAAATTGGCCTGGGAGAATACTTTATGAGGAGGACACCCCAGGCAATCAAAGCAATGTCAAAAATACATTACTGGGATCTGATCAAATTAAAAAGCTTCTGCACTGCCAAAAACACACTAAGTAAAGAAAATAGACAGCCCACTGAATGAGAGAAGATTTTTGCAAGTTCTATATCCAACAAAGGTCTAATAACCAGAATTCTCAGAGATCTCAAACTAATTTCTAAAAAAAAACCCCAAGTAATGCCATTTCATTGGGCAAAACACATGAACAGAAGCAAAAGACATGAACAGAAGCTTCTCTGAAGAAGATATGTGCATGGTCTACAGACACATTAAAAAATGCTCATCATCATTAATTATCAGAGAAATGCAAACCAAAACTACTCTGAGACACCATCTAACTCCAGTAAGAGAAGCCCACATCACAAAATCCCAAAACTACAGATGTTGGCATGGATGTGAGAAAAGGGAACACTTCTGCTCTGCTGGTGGGAATGCAAGCTAGTATGTTCCTTTTTTATTATTATTTCATCATAGCAGTGTAAAGGAAGTTTGCAGAACACTCAGGGATCTAAATATAGACCAGCTATTTGATCCTGCAATTCCTCTTCTAGGTGTATATACAAAGAACCCAAAATCATTTGGAAATAAAGATATTTGCACCAGATTGTTCATTGTAGCACAATTCATTATTGCCAAGTAATGGAAAACCCCAAGTGTCTATCGACCCATTAATGGATCAATAAATTGTGGCATATGTATACCATGCAATACTGTGCAGCATTAAAAAAAAGATGAAGACTTTACCTTCTTTATGTTTGCTTGGATGGAACTGGAAAATATTCTTCTTAGTAAAGTATTTCAGGAATGGAAAAAAAATATCCAATGTACTCAGTATTACTGTGAAACCAATTTATAATCACTCACACTTGCATGTGAAAAATGAAACACAGCTATAGCCTAGGATGAAGGTGGGAAGAGGAGGGAGAGGGGAAAGGAAGGGGTGGGTCGTTAGAGGGAGGGTTGTTAGGGGTACCACAACTATGGAGCACATTGCAAGTACAAGTTGGATTTATCAGGTATAGAGCATAAATGTCTTATCTTGTAATTGGGTAAAAGTGGTGAAGGGTATATTGTTTAGTAGGATGTAAGCATTTCAATTTGTACAAATAATCAACACATTGAATCCTGGGCTACTTGAGAGGCTAAGGCAGGAGAATCGCCTAAACCCAGGAGTTGGAGGTTGCTGTGAGCTGTTATTCCCAGCCCTCTACCAAGAGCAATAAAGTGAGACTCTGTCTCCAAAAAAAAAAAAAAAAAAAAAATCGCTTACCCCCCATTTAAAAAAATAAAAAGTAAAGAAAAAAAACTAGTAGGATACAGCAAAAGCAGTCTTGACGGGGAAATTTGTTGCATTAGATATCTACATTTGGAAAACAACAGAAAGAGTGCCCATCAACAAACTCATGAACCATCTTAGTGAAGTGGCAAAAGAAGAATAATCTAATCTCAAACACAGCAGAAAAAAATAAACAACCAAAATTAAACCAGAGATTAATGAAATTGAAAACAAAAGAATCATTCAGAAAATTAATAAAACAAAGGTTGTTTTTTTTTAAAAAAAATGATAAACCTTTGGCCAGATTAACTCAAAACATAAAAGTAAAATTTCTAATAACCTCAATCATAAACAATAAGGGTGAAAATACAACAGATGCCACAGAGATACAAGAGATAATCTCTGATACCATAAGAAACTCTATGATCAGAAATTTGACAAAGGAGAAATGGATCAATACTTGGAATCACACCCTCTCCTTAGACTTAACCAAGAAGAAATACATCTCTTGAATAGACCAATTTCAAAAATTGATATTGAAGATGCGATACAAAACTTTCCAACCAGAAATTCTTTGGTCCAGATGGCTTCACAACAGAATTCTATCAAACCTTCAAAGAAGAGGTTATACCCATACTTTAGCAATTATTACAAAAAATTGAGAAGAAAGGAATCTTCCCCCAACATTTTTTGTGATGCAAACATCACCCTGATACCAAAACCAGGAAAAGATCCAACTGAAAAGGAGAACTTTGGACCAATTTCACTAATGACTACAGATGCAAAAATTCTCAGTAAAATCCTAGCCAAGACATTAGAGCTATCCATTAAAAAAATCATTCATTATTATCAAATAGGATTCATCCCAGGGATACAAGACTGGTTTAATTTATACAAGTCCATAAATGTAATTCATCATATCCATAGAAGCAAAAACTAAGACCATGTGATCCTTTCAATAGATGCAGAAAAAGCATTCAATAAAATTAGACAGCGTTTTCTAATTAGAACAGTTAAGAATATAGGCTTAGCTTTTCTTAATCTTACTGGAGCAATATGTGACAAAACCACAGCTAATATGATACTGAATGGAGTAAAACTGAAAACTTTTCCACTCAGAACTGGAACCAGAGAAGGTTTTCCTCTATTGCCACTACTATTCAACATAGTGCTGGAAGTTCTAGCCAATACAATCAGGCAAGAGAAGGAAATAAAGGGCAT
>CAUYQV010008112.1:0-30513 GCA_963574575.1 Galagoides demidoff
TTAAAACAATAACTGAGAAAATGACATGAAGGCTGTGTTGATCAGTTTGATGGAAGTATTTCGGATTGCATGTGAAAACCCCACACTGTACCCCAGAAGTGCATTAATGTACATAGTTACCATTCAATAAAAAAAAAAACATAAGTTATCAACAAGATACAAAATTGTGTGCAATAGTTTTATCCAAAAATATATAAAAACATGTAAAATACTTCTGAAGCATTTTAAGGTGAAATAATTAGAATAAAACAATTTCCCCTGCCCCCCAAGAATTATAAAAATGTGTCATGTCAAAAGCTCTTTTTATGTAGGCCACCTCCATCCTTAATGATTTTGGAAAAATGTAGTGTTACTACATTTTGTGGTGTAGTACTTGAATTTATTGAAGTTGTGTATCTACACAATTCTTCAGTATCTGTTCTTTGCTCTACGTTATGATTACAAATTGTAAAGTTAGGAGACCGGAGACACATGGATATGCTCTCTAGACCAGATATTTGCTCAGAAACACATGATAGTTTAGATAAAATATACTGAGCCCAGAGGAAGATTTGATTGATTCTATTGTGTGAAAAATATTCTGAGATCTTCAAACGAAAGACAAAATAGCTGCAAAAAGCTTTGCATCTCAGTTCCACATTTCACTTGATTCTGCACTTCAAAAAAGTCACACTTTGAAGCTCCATGGCCACAGGTAAGTGGTTTTTAGCTGTGTTACAGACTTACAAGTAGAAAGCGTGCCATTGCACACGCTCACTGTTGTTGACTTTACTTTGAAAAGTAATTTCAGGGAAACTCAACCTGGTTCACCCAGAACTATCCTAATTGGCTTTGATCAGTAAGTCATCAGAAGCAGCTCTGCTCTTGCCTGGTCCTTCTTCCTCTCCTTGTCAAAAGTGAATGATTCAACACTCAGATTACAGTGAATCACAGAGACCTGCTTTGTACTGGGTCACCTGTGCTGCTCTTCTGAATAAAGTTTGTTTTCTCTCTGCCATGGCAAGAATTGATAATATTCTTTAGGAGTGCTGTTTGTCTCTTCTCACAAATTTAATAGTATTTTAGTCCTGTATGGCTACAGAAATGTCAAAGGCCAAGTATATTATTGACTTGGTAAGGCCTGGTATTCAAGCCCTCTAAAACCAAGCTTTTCTTTATCTTCTAGCATTTCTTTCCATTGCCCATTGCATACATGGCTGTATTGAAACATAAATTTAGCAGAATAAAAATTAAAACACATTCAAAGCTCTCACTCTCTCTCTCTCTCTACCTCTTTAAAAATCCCATTCCTTTCAGGGTTCAGCTCAGCTGCTAGTTACCCATACTGAAAAGCCTTCCCTTGTAACTCTTACTCATGTTTGTTCTCGAATATCCAAGGTTTATCCATAAGGAACCATGACTCCTTACACCATGTTATAATGCAGCACGAAGACCCTCACCAGAGGCGACTCCTCTATCTTGGAGGTCCTAGCCTCCAGAAAGATAAGCCAACTGCCCCCTGCCACCAACTTCTATTCTTTATAAATTACACAGGCTGTAGTTTTCTGTTATGGCAGCAGAAAATAGACTAAAACAGTATCATTCATGTACTCAGATCTTGGGTTTGGGTTTTCTAAGCTCTCCTGCCCTTTCCCCCATGGAAGCCAAATTCTACCTGTGTCTGTCACTGACCTTGCATGGAACAAAAGGGTCCTGTCCTTCTTTTCATATCTGTATTGGTGCAGAATGCTAGACTCGGGGTTATTTCCTGCCTCTCCCTTCTCCCAGCTACCCTGTCTCTCCTGTAAGTGGAAAGAATTTTCTGGCTCTTCTCCATGGTTAAGTATTGCTCTGTGTGAGAAGAGGTTTGGAAAAGGGGGTAGGATTTAGTTCCCTTTCGCAGTGCTTGCTGATCATTTAACACAGGCCTGAACCAAGAAGGCAGCTGTCTGGTCTGTAGCCCCACTTCAGGTCTTTCCAGCGACTCCATGGAAAGAAGCCTGTCATTTCTCCAAGTCCTTGTTCTACATCTCCATGCCAGCCTACACTTGGCCTTTAGTAGTCTAACACATTTCATTTCTTCTTGTCTTTTTCCATGGTGACAGGCACCTCTTCTTCCTTACTCTGTCACAGTTGAACTGTTCTGAGTGACTCTCCTTGGCCTGCCCCTTCTTTTAATTCAGCCTACTTGTCTTTTACTGCTGTTATGTGATTAGTCCAAGAAGAGTTATGTCTCTGACATTTTATGTGTGTTATTGTAGCGTTAGGAAGACTTGGCCTTTTAATTCCCAGGCCAAGTGCAGTGGTCCAAGCCCTCAGTGCTTTGAGAAGCTGAGATGAGGTGGGAGGATCACTTGAGGCCAGGAGTTCTAGACCATCCCAGGTAAAATTTTAAGATTCTTTCTCTATAAAAATTAAAAAATTAGGGCGGCGCCTGTGGCTCAAAGGAGTAGAGCACAGGCCCCATATGCTGGAGGTGGCGGGTTCAAACCCAGCCCTGGCCAAAAATAGAAAACTGCAAAAAAAAAAAATTAGCCAGCTGTGGTGGTGCATACTTGTAGTCCCAGGCACTTGAGAGGCTGAGGCAGAAGGATCGCTTGAACCCAGGAGTTTGAGGCTGCAATGAGCTATGATTGTGCCACTGCACTCCAGCTTGGGTGACAGAGAGACATCACCTCAAAAAACAAACAAATGAACAAACAAAACAAAAACTTTTCAAGTTCCTAGTATATTACAAAATAAAGAATTATAAAAATATAATTAAAGAATATGGTTATGAATTAATGTTTACATTTATCAAATTAGCCATCAAATTCCAGACCACCCTTTACAAATGTTGGACTCCTGGTGGTAGATTCAAATGTCCGAATTTATGGCTGAATAGTATTCCATGGTGTCCATTTACCACAGGTTATTAACCCATTCTTTCCGGAATGTGAGGCCAAATCCCTTGCTGTGATGTTACGAGAGGCCTGAAAGGTAAGAATCAGGGAAGGAGAGATAAAAGGAAGTGGCGAGGGGCTTATACTTGATGAAGTTTTGTTTTTACTCCTTTTGTTCTATAGCATGAAAGATAGGACAAGAGGGATTGAATGATAAAAGGAGACAACAGGAGAGGAAACTATGGATGTACAGAAGCCCTTGTGAAAATGAGAGGGGAAGGATAGTTTCTCAAATGCTGGTCCGTGGGCTAGCACCTAACACAGGTGACTGTTCTTTCTCCCTTCCCACGCCTTCCCTGATTACCCCGTGTAAGGTAATCACTCCCTCCTTTGGCTCCGTAGATCTCCTCTCTTGTAGCAATCACACCCTGTCTTCACCTATGTTTATCCTTTTGCTTGCATAAGCCTTGTCTTCTATTTAGAGTGTAAGCTTTATGAGAGAAGGCCAGTGCCGTCCTTATTCATATACTCCTTAGTACTTAGCACTGTATAATTATACAGTAAATATTTGCTGAAAGAGGAGATTGACAAAGGGTTAATTGTCTCTTCAGGACTATTAACCAGTTCTTCAATTTTTCCAGGTGTAAGGGTGACACTAATCTCTTGATATTCTCTGACCAAACTCCTTGGCATCTACCACAAACATCAGGGGCTCTCATAGAAACAGATGAAGCCAGAAAACACACAATCGTCTCTATTATTATTTTTCAAAAAAAAAATTGGTTCTTAGCTCACAGTTGGTTCTTAGGCACAGGACCTCTAGGACCTGGTAAATTCCTTAAATTCATACTTGAAAACTACAGGTCCATTTAGATGTGTCAAAACATCTACAACCCTTTGACGATGTTGAACTGACTGAACAGTAGGAAATGCTGTTTCTTATAAGACATTCTGGGGAGAGTTACAAGAGCCAGGAGTGGAAGAAGTATCTATTCAAGACTCAAACCTCAGGCCCAGTGTTGTCCACTAGCCACACCCCCCTCCGCATACCATTTCACCAGCCATCACTCTGAGCTTCACCCCTGGCTCCTGTCCGACTGTTGATGTGATTTCTCTGTCAGATTTGATTTTTTCTGTGGACTTACCCTATTTGGGCTATTGACTACCTTTTAAAACGTTTATAGTATCGCGCTCAGGTTGCACCATAACTTGAAGGTGAGCAGAGCTCACACTTATCTTCTCCTGTTTCCCCCAACCCCGTGAGGAGGAATCAGGCACATGAGATCTCTTTACCTAATCTCTGGACCACAGCAATATCCTGTTTTATACAGGGAGTTGTTTGACATCATTTAAAGAATAGAAACTTCATACAAACTGTGAGTGTGTGAGGCGTAAGAGTGAGGGGGTAAGGGATGAGAGTGTGTGTGTGCACAGAACCTAGGGGTAGAGAGAGGGTACTGAGTCACAAGCATGCTCAGTGTTCTGCTGAGAGGACTGGGGCAAGGAGACGACTTGGTGTTCCTCAAGGACATTTTTAACAAGGGCTGGGGTGGGGGCATGTAGAATCACAACCTAAGTTATTGGTATACAGTATTTCACATTCCAACTTGGGTTACCTTACTTCCAGGTAATCTTCTCTGGAAGATTCTTCCCCTTGGGTAGTGCATATCGTGCAAACTTCTAAGCAACCCACCAAAGGAATGCACCTAACGTGGGAACACTTCTGGCTTATGAGTAATTTGTTTTTTGTTTCTATATACAGAAAATATCAGAGCTTCCAGTAGCTTCAGATATAATGTACATCACTTGGAAGTCAAAAGAAACTTTGGTAGAAAATTATTTTATTCAACTGCCACATTGAATAATGTTGGATTATATGAAATATATTAAATATTTTCATGAATGGAGTTGACATAGTTGATTTCTTTTAAATAGTTTTTCTGCTGTGTATACTCTGGAGACATCCTTTAGCACCTGTGTTTAAAGTCTAGTTTTATGTGAAAACTGTAACCTCAGATAAGTTACTTAACTTTGGGGGACCAACCTTCCTTCTCTCTGCAAAGCTGGTAACAATAACTATACCCCGGGGTTGATGCAAAAATTAAATGGTACATAAAAGGCTCTTTGATGGATTACACAGTTGGATTCATTTATTCCTCTACTTGACTTAGGAACCAGTCAAGGCATAAAACAGAGATGGGACTTGGAGATAGCCCATCTCATTTGAGTACAACCTGATGTCTTTGCTCCTCTGGTATAAAATGAAATTTCTGTGAATTGTTTAGATTCCCTGCTGAGTAAAACTGCTATCTTCACATCTGGAAAACCAGGGACTGACAGCTAATCCTGTCATTGACTAGAAATAGTGTTGAAAGTGTTCAGTTGTGTTAAACTGAAAGCAGAAAAGTTTCCATGAAAGGGAATGGTAAAAATCAAATGAAAGATTAAAGTTTCTTTAGTGAAATGAACTTATAATCATGTAATTTTTTGTTATATTAATTATAATTCATAAGTGTATACATTGATACCCAATTTTAATTTATTTTACTACTTGTGAATATAAGCACTTTTATAATTTCTATGGCTAATAAATAGAACATCATAGGCACATAGTTGAACCTTGAACAACACAGAGGTTGAGGGTTCCGACTGCCAAGCAATTGAAAAGCTATGTATAACTTCTGCCTTGCCAAAAGTTTAATTATGAAGAGCCTGCCGTTGAGTGGAAGACTTACCATTAACATAAACAGTTAATTAACACATGTTCTATGTGTTGCATATATAAAACATATGTATATTATATACTATGTCTTACAATCAAGTAAGGTAGAAAAACTAAAATGTCATTAAGAAAATTATAAGAAAAAGAAAATATTTTTACTATTCATTATTAAAACTGGATCATCATAAAAATGTTCTTCCTTGTTGTCTTCTTAGAGAAAAGAGAAGAAAGATGTAGCAGAGATGGAAGAAAGTTCATGTGTAAGTGAATCCACAGAGTTCAAACCTGTATTGCTCAAGGGTCAGCTGTACGTGATACCTCCCCAAACATTATCAATATCGTGGAAATCTTAAGTACGCCTAAACACTATTCATACAGAGCAAGATTCAAAAACTGGTCATGAGATCATTATTACAGTTTTTGGAAAAACAATTAACAGAAGTCCTTATATTGCTATGTATTCACCTGTCTTTATTCTGTTTTCTCCACATTTACTGAAATGCATTTCATAAAGCTAAGCAGTTTGAAAAAATAGTACGAAAGAACGGATGAATATGACTTAATCTTCATAAAAATTCTCTTCTTGCTGATGGAACTAGAGTTTCTAATGGGCTGTGATTGGAATAATATGTACATTTTAAATCGCACGGAGTGAAACACGATCTGTGGTATGAGTTTGAGTTATTGGGGCAATACTTTTCTGACATGAGTTTGATCATTCAAATCCTTTAAACCCTTAGTCCTTTACTAGTAAATAGTAGTATTTTCCCCCCTCTATTTGGTTTCACCTCTTAAATAATGAAGCTTTTGTCCTTTGAAAAAATGACTACTTTTCAAGCAATTAGTAGTGCTGAGAGTACCTGGCACATTCATTTAGATTTGCAAAGGAAGACTAAAAACAGCTTTGCTATGTAACTGTGAATATTAGCTACTGAGCAACTGAAGCCAGCCCTGCTCCTGCTCTGATGTTGCTGGGCTGCACTGATCCTTATTTATGGATTTTCCAGCTAGCACATGGTAGAGACTGAGATTCTGAAGCCATTAATTTAGCAGCCGCAACCCTAACTTTATATAGTTTCCATGACTACTTCTGGAAAGGAAGATAAAACATTGAACAAACAATCTCATTTTTTCATCTCCTGTTCATTCCTTTTGCATGTGCCTTTCGATTTTTTCTTATTGACTTTTTTAACTCTATAGAAAAAATCCTGTTAAATCTGATTTACAGTTTGGACTATATTTACATTTTAAAAGAGACATTCAGTCCGATTATCTACAGTAAATTCAGATGCCATCCATTGTAGATGCATTTATAGACACACACATTCCCCAGGAAACAGTCAGGACCTTTTCCGTGAACATTATTTCAACAAGTGCCAAGTTTAAAGGCTCCCTGCATTTGTAACCTGATGACCTACTTGGCTACTGTTGTGGCTGACAGTTCCAGAAAATGAAATTCCCAAATCTGCCCTTGCACTTTCTCATTTCAAAGAGGACTTAATGTCCTTGCGAGGACAGCTTCCTTGGTCCACGGAAGATCTGGAGAACTTGGCACATCTCATATTGGATCCACAGTGTTTTTTAATGTATATTTTATAAGTGCTCCGTAGTCATATGAGATTGGACAATTAATTAAGTTCGTGAACTCATCCTAGAAAAATTGCTACACACCTCATTGCTGAATACCATTACGGTCATCAGATGGCTACAGGGACTTCAAAGTTGACCCTTGAGATACTCAGCAATGAGATAGATGGCACTTTTTCTATGATGCGTTTGGAAATTTAATTATCCTACCTTGTATTTGTTCATTTAAATGAGGTTTTAAAGCTCTGGAGTTTATGAAAATAGTAGTTTAATTTAAAAAGAAAATGCATCCTGATTACCACTTCCCTCTTAGTCCCTTGGGTCCCTTTTTGGGATTCAATAATATTGTTAACGGAGTTTGGAAAATGAACACCCAGTACAGGTACCGGGATAAATAATTATTCACATCTAGCTAAACGAAGCTTTAATTCCAAATATCAGTTAAAAAAAAAAGTGTTTGTTTCCATTCAAGCTTTTTCCTAAAAAAAAAAAAAAAATCAAATAAATTTTTAAAAATCCTACCAATTCCTATATTGGTATTAATTATTTTTATATTGTGCTTAAGTATATAATTGTGGGGGCTTTTGTGCAATCTATTTGTTTACTACTCAGAAAACGTTCAAGTAAAAAGGGTTGCAATGTAATAATTGTAGAAACAAATTATCTGAGTCATCTTCGTAGCATTCGCTCTGTCCAGCCCAACACTTATTCCCACTGTCTATAATTATGATCCTGGTAATCTGCAGGTTTTCCCACCCAGCTGTACAGTTCTTGATGTCTTAGGGATACCAAGACGTCTTCAGCACTTTTTCTCACTTTCAAGAGGGACATTATACATGTATATGTGTGTGTGAGTACATATAATATATATGTTACACAGTGTGCAATTTGAAACTGCACGTGAACTTTATGGCCACCCTGTACCTGTGTGCTTGTTTTATTGGCTTGTCACAGAGTGAAAAATCAGGAGCTGCGGCATAGAGGAGGAGAGGAAGGACAGGAAGGCCCTCAGGTCCTAGCAGACACCTCTAATTGCACATGATAAACAGCTGCTAGGATTCTTAACTTACCTTTTCTCCAGGATTCAGGCAGGCTCTACATGACACGGCAGCTTATACCAGCCTTGTAAGTCCTCTATAGGTCTCATCCCTAATTTCTCAGTTTCTTGCCTAAACTCCTCCTCATAATAAGACATGCTTTTGCTTTGGGAACCCCAAATTTCAGCTGCAAATTCCATAAGCAGAACCCCTACCACATCCAGACCTTGGCCTTGGATACTGACTCAGTCCTAGGCTTGACCTTGAGTTGTCACCCTGGTAAACATTACTGAGGGAGAATCTATGGCTTCCTTCCTCACATTTCTTTTTGAATTCTTGTTTGTTTCACACACAGCCTGATTCGTCTATAGCTCTTAGGAAGCCTGTTAGTTATGGGAATATACTTCCAAGAACTGGCTAAGTTCAACTCCAATAAACAAGAAGAAGTCAGCCACTTGGATGTGTAAAACCCAAGAGTGGAATTTATTATAAAGTTTCGGGATGCAACTCTCAAAAGCAAAGATGCCTGCCAGTCTGTGGAGTTATATATGGTGCTCACTTTGCTTGTTATCAGGAAACTACAAGGCAACTACAAACATTTTTTTTCCATTTGAACTTCTTCTGATGTAATCATCTTCCATTACAGTGACAACTTCACAGCAGAAACTTGGTTTGCTTTTTTATACTCTTCAAAATGATACCATTAAACAACCCTTCTGAAGGGATCAGAAGAAACCACAAGAAATTTATGAGGCTCTGTCTAGCGATGGACCCTTTGCCCCTCTATCAAAGTGGGTTGAAATTAGCCTGTGGGATCAATAGTTATTATAGGAGGTGGACAGGCCAACGGGGCAAATGATTTTATAAGGTTTCTTTCCTGAGGCTACCACACTAAAAACAGATTTGTTTTCACTCCAACAACCTCTTAAGGGAATTTCAGAATGTTAGCTGTTTGATGAATACCACGATTGAGAAAGATTGGGACATTTCTAACACGCCATAAAAGGAATTGTGTTTCTGGTCCCCGGGTGAATTCTCTTGCTTGTTCTAATTGCAGTCAGCACATGCTCCTTTGTGCTGTCTCCTATGAAACATTTCTGCCTCCATCTCTTGCTTGGGGATGTGTTTCCAAAATTCTTGGAATTCTTAAAAACTTTGCCCCAAATATATGAGTGCAATGGATAAGAGACTATGTCTATGTAACCTTATTATTAAGGCCTATTAGAGCATATTCTTAAAGGCCTCAGGCTAGAAAATGGTAGTTTTAATAGGAAATACCACTAAATCAGTGGTTCTCAACCTTCCTAACGCTGTGACTCTTTAATACAGTTCCTCATGTTGTGGTGACCCCCAACCATAAAATTATTTTTGTTGCCACTTCATGAAGCACATTTACATGACATCATAAGCCCATTTATATGCATGAGCACATTTTCATGCTTCATGAAGTAGCAGTGAAAATGATTTTATGGTTGGGGGTCACCACAACACGAGGAACTGTATTAAAGGTCCTGGCATTAGGAAGGTTGAGGACCACTACTCTCAGTAAAAAGACATCGATCACTAAAAAATGGATTATCTTTTCCTTGGGAGAAAAAAAGGCAATACAAAATATTTTGATTTTTTATTTTCTTACATAGAATTAAAAAAAGTTCATGTCGTTAATTAAAAGATTTCTGAGGCAGGGCATGGTGGCTCAGGCTTGTGATCCCAGAACTTTGGGAGGCGAAGGTAGAAAGATTACTTGTGACCAGGAGTTTGAGACTACCATGGACAAGATAGTAGAACTTCCCATTTCTACATAAAATTTTAAAAAAATTATCCAGGTATGGTGATGTGTGTCTATAGTCCCAGCTACTTGGGTGGCTGAGGGAGAATGATGGTTTTAAATCCAGGAATTCAGGCAGTGCCTGTGGCTCAGCGGGTAGGGCGCTGGCCCCATATACTGAGGGTGGCAGGTTCAAACCCAGCCCCAGCCAAACTGCAACCAAAAAATAGCCAGGCGTTGTGATGGGCACCTGTAGTCCCAGCTACTCAGGAGGCTGAGGCAAGAGAATCGCTTAAGCCCAAGAGCTGGAGGTTGCTGTGAGCTGTGATGCCACAGCACTCTACCCAGGGTAACAAAGTGAGACTCCATCTCTAAAAAAAATAAATAAATAAAAATCCAGGGATTCAAGATTACAGTGAGCCATGATCTGCCCAATGCACTCCTATCTGTGGGACAGAGCAAGACCCTGTATCCAAAAAAAAAAAAAAAATTCTGAATGATACTTGTTTCATTTTAAAGGGTTAAGAATGGAACTTTGTGAGTAAACAGAACAGGATGTCATATTGTGCACTTAAATCTTGGAGCCCTGGAAAACCTGAGTGGATATCCTCATAATATGAGAAACACCAAAAGTGCCTCCTGGCCCTACTCTTCTCTCTTCTGCCCAGGAGAATCTCAGCAGCCACTGCACAGCCTCCTTCGAGTCTCTGAGTCTCAAATTCAAATACAAGCGCAGTGCCCACCGCTGGTGCTAAGAGAGGGCATATGGCAAAACGTTTGTTGTCTATTCAGCCATCTGCCTCCTTTGAGCACAAGAGTATTTAGTTGCTATAAGTACACTTGAATTTTTTTCTCACGTGCTACTTAAAGTATGTGCTTATGATGTAGTGAGTTAATAATAGGGCAAAATTGTAACTGGTCTATCCCCCTCCCCCTGCACCCTTCTCTGGGTTCTTCTTCCTACCCTCTCGCCTTGTAAAGGTCTGACTTCCTCTCTGCACCTTCTCCTCTTCCCTTTCTCAGTCCCACCTGCTGTGACTCTCTTATCCTTGAATAATAATTAGACTAAGTTCAAGGTTGTTATTGTTTTGAGTTGCAAGATACATGATGCGCCAGAGACAAGCAGGCAGCAGATCCTCCATCATTTTCAGACGGCCTGCAACCCTGAGGCAGGATGCCTGATGGATGGGCTCCCAGACGCTGGGCTGTGAAGGCCAAACTTCCAAGACTTGGGAACTGCAACAAAATCTCTGAGTGCCTATGTCCAACAGAAAATGATTGGAGACATGCCACCCAGACCTTCTAATAGACCACTTAGACAACTAAAGTGAACTGAAGCCAATTTTTTTTTTATTGGGGTAAAATATACCTAATATAAAAATGACCATTTTTAAGTGTACAATTCTATGGCTTCACCCATATTCACACTGTTGCATAAGCATCACCACTAGCCATCTCCAGAACTTTTTCGTTTTCCTTAAATGAAGATCTCTATCATTAAACCTAACTTCCCATCTCCCCTCTCTTCAGCCCCCAGCAACCACCATTCTACTTTCTGACTTATGCAATAGACGGCTGTAGGAATTTCATCTACGTGGAATCATACACGTGTCTTTTTGAAACTGGATTACCTTACGTAACACGTCTTTCAAGTTCGTCTACGTGGTAGCAAAATTGTCTTCCTTATTAAAGCCGAATGATATTCTAAACTATGCATAGGCTATGTCTTGTTATCCAATCATCCACCGGGTTGCTTCTACTTTTACTATTGTGAGTAATGCTGCTTCAAAAGTGTTTTAGTCCCATGTGTATATTCGGAAGTAGAATTAATGGATCTTGTGGTGGTATTATGTTTACTTTTCTGAGAAGCCACTAAACCGCATCTGTGCCATTTTATACTGCCACCAGCAATGCACAAGGCTTCCAGTTTCCCTACATCCTAACCAGGACTTTGTGTGTGTGTGTGTGTTCTTTTTGATCATAGCATCCTAATGGGTATGAAGTGGCATCTCACTGTGGTTTTGATTTGCATCTTCCTAATAACTGGTCACGCTGAGCATCTTTCCATGTGCTTATTTGCCACATGTATATCTTCTTAGGAGAAATGTCTATTTAAGTGCTTTGCCCATTTTTAAATCATTTCATATTTTTGTACAGAAAGGTCTCACTATATTGCCTGGGCTGTCCTCAAACTCCTGACCTCAAGCAATCCTCCTGCCTTAGCCTCCCAAAGTGCTGGGAATGCACATGTCACCCAGCCCTATGCCCATTTGTAATCAGGGGTGTTTTTTTTTTTTAATTGTTGTGTTGTCTTTTCTAAATTTGAAGGACAGCTGCAGCCTCTGGGACAGATAAGAAAATTAAAGAGTGAAAGTCATATTTAATTTCATTTTGAAAATAAAGAAATGTAGCAATTATCCCATGAAGCTTTTTGGGGATGAATTTCATGGATTTTTTTGAAACATGTAATTGATTTCTATATGGTTGGATCGTATGTGTTTCCACAGCCATCTTATCTTCTACTGCTTTTCTTTGCGGAATGGCTGTGTAATTAATTCCATCAATTGATTGATTTCTTAATTGTTGATTGGCTGACTTTTCTAACTGATGAGAATACTAAAGAAAAAGAGATTCAGATGAAAGTCCTGAGACTCTGTCTCATAGGAGCAGATGAGGAAGGAAACTGAGTGAACAGGGAAAACGTAAAACATAAGTTGTTGTTGTTGTTGTTGTTGTTGTTTTTTGAGACAGAGTCTCACTATGTCGCCCTTGGTAGAGGGCTGTGGTGTCACAGCAACCTCAAACTCTTGGGCTTAAGCAATTCTCTTGCCTCAGTCTCCCAAGTAGCTGGGACTACAGGCGCCTACCACAATGCCTGGCTATTTTTTGATGAAGTTATCACTGTTGTTTAGCAGACCCAGGCCGGGTTTGAACCTGCCAGCCTCAGTGTATGTGGCCGACGCAGTAACCACTGTGCTATGGGTGCCAAGCCAAACCATAAGATTTTTGACACTCTTAACACTGTGAAGTTGATTTTTTTCTCTAAGCCTCCCAAATATGTTTAGAATATATATGATGCCTGTTTAAGTTAAGTGGCTTATGCTTGATAAAATTTATTTTAGTATTGTGTCTTTTAAAATTTTCTTTTATCTAAGAACCTTAAAATAGCTCCTATATCCTGTACCTTAGTAATGAATCTCCCAGAAATCTATTCAAAAGAAATGATTTTCCATTCAGATGTTCATTACAGAGTTATTTATCATGGAGAGCAGTAGGCTCTGCCTAATGTCCAAGAATGAATAGGACATAGTAAAACACAAGGATATGATGGAATACAATGAAGACATTAAAGTTATGTTTATAAAGTATCCTATATTAAATACTAATTGTGAGTATATAATTGTTATGTAAAGTTGAATTTACGCAACAATTTCAATTATATAAATATACTTCTATTCAGGTGAGGGGAGGTTCAGGAAAAAAGAAAGAAGATCAAACATCAGGAGAATCTGCTAGCACATTAACAAGTAGTATTTTTGTTTGGTGGCAATGAAATAGTTTCCCACCTCTCTCTCTATTTTTTAATTTCTATATTCTTCACTTTCCCCCCCAATAAACTTAGTGAAAATAGTGAAAAAAATTAAAATTAACTAGAAGACTCTCCTACTTGTGACAACGTATTTAAAAAAAAATACTGCCATGTTCATTGAAAAATTGTAGAATAAATGAATGAAATTAAATAGAACAATTATTTATTTCCTTTAATGAAGGTTCCTAAACACATTATTAAATTCTTTATGATACATCTGAGGGCAAGTAATTTTTACTGTGCCAGATACTGAAATCAAATATAGCTTGATTACTATGCAGAGAGATTTACATAATTTCATAGAGCTGCACAGGGAGCGTCCCTGGCATAAAAAGATACACAAAAACATCCAAAAGGGGAGGAACATCACCAAAACAAATGCCAGAGAAAGGCATGTGTCTCTGAAAGAGTGCCCAAAAGACTTAAGCTCACGATGAGCTATATTTGGTACAATATTCCAAACTTTATGCTTTAAATATTATATTGGGAACAAGCACATGGATATGATGGTTCTATAGCCAGGGACCAATGCAATCATGTCAACTAGTGAGTGAGATAAGCAAAGGACTTCACTGCCTTTGTGATCTTAGTTTTTCTCTTGGGGAAGGCTGTTAACCTGGAGAAAGCAAACAAGCCCCGTTGATACAGGTGAGACTGATGGCTGAACTTGCAGATGTGACTGTGAAACCACAGTCATAATTATAAAATCATTGACCAATTAGAGAGTTGCTGGAATAATAAAACAAGGAAAAAGTTCTTGAAAGAGAATTTAGTAACACTCAACCTAATAGACTGCTTATTTTCCCTCCTATGTATTCTCTCCTTCTTTTATGGTGGGATAGAACTGGTTCTGCTAACGAGGAGCCTGTGATGACCAATGTGAGAACTGAATATACTATTCTCTTTTGCAGCTGGTTTTGACCAAGTGATTAAATTCAAAGAATAGAATGTGTGGAAAAATAAATTAATATAACTTTCAGATCATGCTTTTTTATATAAAAGTTCTAAGAGAAACACATTCAGGTGAGTGCTCTTTGCTTTGTGCGCAGAGATGCAGGGACTTTCAGCTCTGCTGAGGGAGACTTTTTTCCTATAGTCTACAATCCAGATTGACCGGGGGATTGATAATTGGTTCCCTGAAGGTTTGGGAAAAAACAACGGTTTTAAAATCCTAAAGAGCATGAAAAGAAATACAAAGATGTTGAATAATAACAAACATCTACAAAGCCTTTATTATGCACCACAGCAGTTCCAGGAGCTTTTTATTTATCATGTCATTTGGTCCTTTGCTGTTAGATCTATTATTAGCACAGAACAAGGAAGTAATCTGTTGTTGGTTACACAGCAGTAATGTGGCCAGGGCTGGTATTGAACCCAGGTGATCACATTCCAGAACCCACTCTCTTACAACATTCTCTGACTAGTGGGGGTAAAACTCTGGTGAACGTTAGAATATATTCCAGTATAAAAACACGTCAATGTTAGAATATATTCCAGTATAAGTTACTGTAGAAGCATAAAGATCAACAATTTTTGCCGGAAAATAGTTCCTCTTAGAGAAGTTTTAAGATAATAGAATCTAACTCAATTATAATTTCAAGTCCTGAGACGTTTTTAAAAAACCACTTCTGATTTTATTAACACCTTAAAAGAAAAGAAAAAAAAAAGCTCTCAACTCTTCTTTGTCTTCTTTGGGTCATTAAAAAGAGATTCCAAATGTTAACTAGTTTTTTCCGAACTCCAAGTGATTATCATATCAGCTCACAGGAGTTCTTGATGAGTTTGGCACACCTGCCACTGCCTCTAAGCAGTCTCTTCCAGTCCAGGGGAATTAAAGATTGCCTTAAAATTATAAACTGTAATAGTGATAATACCTATGGCCTATTTATAATAGTATAATTACATATATTCGAGCATATTATATTATAAAATAACCCGTTGAACTTGGCTTTCAGAAGAGTTGGGGTGATATAAGGAGCAAGACCCAGGAAGAAGGAGAAAAACCTGAAATCTTGTACTTCACAATTTAATGCCCTACATTATAGACATAGACTTTCTTGATGGAATATCAAAAAGAATATCAAAAAGCAGCTTTAAAAAATGCTTCATTTACCTAGCTACGTTTAAATGAAAATAGAGTTTTGGGAAAAGCAACTCTCCACTGCTTATTTAAAAAATTACAGTTGGAGAATCAGTAACACAATTTTAGCAAATGATAAAGTACAATTGTACGGCTAATTAAGAATAGCAGTTTTGTCTGGGAGCTAGAAGTGGTGATATGGGTGGGGAAGAGGGGGAAGGTCTGCAATGTCGGTGTTTCAGAGGAAAATTCCTTTTTTAGAAACAAGTTACCTGAATTAATGAGCTTAGCTGACTAGCTGACTAAATCATATCCTTTCCTCCCTGGAAACTCCTCAGATAGAAAATCCTTCAAAGGTTTCCGCTTATCCTCTGAAGTGCAGAGCAAGCCTCATTTTATTAAAAGTCTGTCTCCCTCTAATGAAGGAGATTAGCTTTACTTTTACTTTTTTCTATCCAAGAATCTTTAACAGGGACAACAGATAACTGACAGAGAACAGGTGGTAGCAAATCTTTCTAAAGCAGTGACTTCTGGACCCATGCAACTATATAGATATGCAAATGTGGTCACTGGTGTCCTTATTAACCATAAATGCTAAACAATTAAGTGTGAAATGCTTTGGGGAACAATTTCGGTAAAACTGCTTTTATGGGCTGCACTGCAGTGAAACGTACTTCAGCTCTCATTTGGCCATTTTATTGTCAATGTTGAGGACTTCACAGGAAGCTATAAAGACCTGTGGGACTCATCAATGTTAATTAACTTCAAGCAAAGACTAAACCTACAGGATGTAGAAAATGCATTTAAGATGCAGCTCCCATCTCAAGATAATATGCAAGGGTCATAAATGGAAATCCCTATAAACAGCAGGTGACCGTCTAAAGAGGCACTGCTGTTTTCAGTTCCAGCTATTGATGCCAGATTGAAAAGTAGGTCCACTGTTACCAGGTGAGAATGTGGGTCTAGGCCTTTTCAGGGAACAGCATAGCCTACTGACTTGGGAAAGTTTGGGGCTTGGTCATCTGAGTTCAGTCCTAGTTTTGACATTTGATAGCTGCGTGATCCCGAAAAATAACCTGTCAAATCTTTGTGCCTTGGTTTCCTCATTTGTGAAATTTGGATTATGAGAATGGTACAGGACAGGTGATGATGCCCCAGCCAGCTCAACCTGCTGCTGAAGCCAGCAGAGGAACCAGTGGGCTGGAGGGTAAGCAGGGAGGCCATAGGAGGCTCCAGTAGCCAGAGGGGCCAGACAACTGCTGAGGAGACATCAGCACTTTGGTGTCTTAGATCCCTCTCCCCTTGCACTTGTGGCTGAACAGGGAACCCTGCCCCCATTTCCTAGTCTTGATCAAGTTCATGTAAGTTTCCTAGGCCTGGTCAATTTCATGTAAGTTTCCTAGGCCTGAATGAAAGGGATTGTAGCCATTCATTTGCAATTGAGTTCCTGGCTAAATGTAACTTTGGAGGACACATACCCCTCTAAATATAACAGCTGAGTTCCAGCTAAATGACCCCATGTGACTATATATACCCCTGGATAAAGAGCCCAGATAGAGACAGACAGAGAGGGAGAGAGAAAGCTTTTCTCCCCCAGTGGGTTTTCTCTCTCCCAGGAACTTTGATGTTTTTGTATTCTTTTCTGTAAATAAATCCTGTCTTACCACTGATTTGTGGTCTGTGGATTCATTCTTGGAATCACTGAGACCAAGAACCTACTGAAGACAAAATTACAGTATCGAGAATAATAGTACTTTGGACAATTTGTGAGATCAATTATTAAAATAGACAGTCCTTAATTAATGTAAGCCATTATTATCATTTAGGAGAAACCAGAAATCTAGGTTTGTATCTGCAATCTTCTTTCCAGTATTGATGATCAGTGATTGTTTTAAAATTATTGAGTTGCTAAATAGAGGTCTCACCCAAAGCCCTGAGTTTGTGACTTCTTCCTTAATCTTACCTGAGTCTGTTAAAAAGCTCTTCCAACTTTCTGCTTGTTCTAAGGTTTAGTAGCCATTATTCAGAATTATTTATTCTCTTACACATTCTTCTTTCTTTCAAGTCCTTTTGGTAATTTATATTAAAAGGCATAGTTTTGATTAAACTGGTAATCAGTAACATGAAATAAAAAAACATAAGGATGACTTAACAAAGATGCATAAAGAAGAGACAAAATATCCCATAAAACCAAAGCTCAGGAAACCTACTGATATCAAGGAGAAAAAGTAAATACATAAACTCTGGGTTTGCCTTTGGCAAGACAAAAAGAGAAGTAATCTCATGAGTTTGTTTAGGTCACATTGCTGAACAGAAAGAAGTAGCACTATCAGATCATCAGAAGAGATTTCTTTCAATGTTCAACTCTGAAATTTCTCAAAAGAGTCTTTATAAAAGAGACACCTGACAATTTAACAAAGAATATCATAAGTTGAAGTTCTACTGAAAAAGTAGAGAAATACTATACATAGCAGCTCCTAAATTCATCCTGCAAGACCAGCTCTGGGTCCATTTACACATAATCATGGCAAGATATTTGTAAGAGGCAGAGAATGGAAAGGGTAGTGGGTCCAGGTGCACTAAGTTTAAGGTTATCTGATGATTTCAGAAATGAAGTTTAGAATATTTTGAAGCATGAATTGCCACTATGATTCTTCTTTTAGTTTTCCCAAGTATCAACAACTTTGAAGTTCATTAAGAAACTCTATAGCTGTTATAGATATTTTATGTGTTGACTCAAAGATCCTAAAAGTGTGTGGGGGAGGGTTGTTCAGGAGCAAGAGAGAGTACCACATAGAAGGGCCAAGAATCCTCAAAATCTAAGTTTGGGCTCATTCAAGTGCTTGCAAGATTCTGGAACAGAGGTCTAGATCCTGCACAAAAAATAGAGGGCAAATAATTTTAGCCTAAAATTGTTGAGGGCAGTTACCAATTTGGTACTTCTTTTAAAGAAGTGCCTTAATCTAACTCCTGCAGAATGGTTGATCTGGAGCAGGTCTGCTTTCTGAGAGGCTACTGAGGTTGAAAAGAGCTACAAAATTGTCCTGAAATTGAGTTCTTGTTCATGAACCTTTCTTATTTCTCTCCCTTTCTAGTATATAGATTGCAAAAGGACAGGGATTCCCCTCTGTTTCATATTTTCTGGCATGAAACCATACCTGGTCCAGAGTCAACTCTTAATAAGTATTTGTTGAGGGTGCGACCAGAATATTTTGGTATTATTCATCCAGGTACATATGTGTCTGACTATTTAAAGATAATTTTGGTGTTTTGATATATTTTCTACTTTTCAGCTTCTGCTGGGTATAAATGATAAACAGAATCATTTGATACTTAGAACAGGCTGTTTAAATATAAATGTTTCTTTGGAAAATATCTTTACCATCTTTATATAATCATTATAGTATCTTTTCTGAGATTTCCTTTCTTATTCTAATAAATAAAAAAGTTACTGAATGAAATACCGAATTAAAATGTCTATACATATCATTAAAAGAATTCTGATTTTTTTTTTTTTTTTTGCTGAATTCAAATATCGCATATTCCATTGGTTATCAAGTCTGTGGGAGGTGTGGTGTTTAACAAACAGAAATAAAATCATGTGCCCCAAGTACCTGACCTCAAGGGGGCGATATAATCATGGCAAATATTTACATTGGGTTTTCTCTGCAACAGGTGCTGTTCTGCATTTTTAATACATTAACTTACTTATTCCATTTGCAACTATGCTGTAAGTTATGTTGCTGTTATTGTCCGTATTTTGTAGGTAACTAAATAGAGGGACACAGAGAATAGTTTGCCTTTACGATAAAATCTGGCCTCACAGCCCATGCTCCGAATCACCACTACCATTTCACTCCACGTGCTGAATTAAGGGCTGCCCAGCACAGCTCTAGGCACAGCGAATGTGCTTGAAAGTCACACAGTGTCCCAAACCTCTTCTGAGCTAAAGAAGGAGAGGCCGTTTGGAAAGCATCAAACACATCTGTAAGGAAGAGTTTCCTCCCTTAGGTCCATAAATTATCTGGCAGCCTCACAATAAAGAGCACAGAACTATTTAAAGAGTTCGACTATCTCAATGGTTGGTATGTAGTTGACTTTGCCAATCAGTGTGTAAATTTCTAAAATTTTTTCATGTTAGTTAAGTGAACGTGGAATGTTTTCCTATTAATTTAAGACAGGAACAATACTCGTTATTACTATTGCAATGAGTTATGCTGTCATCCAGCTAATTGAAGGCTATATGCATAATTTCTTATGTCTTTAATCCTTTTCCATAGGTTCTTGGTTTGACCAAATTAAATATGTACATTACATGGAAAAAACCTTTGTGAGATGTCACTGGAAAGACCTAAAGAAAATAACTACTGATTCTGTGCAACTGAAAGTAGACGGCTATGTCAGAATATTTATTATGAATTAAATATCCCTATAAAATGTTAACAAATTTTTTGGAAAATAATCTGGATGACTCCCTTATAGTCATAGTCAAGTCTCCTTTTATTTCTCTAATTTTTAATTACTGAAAAATTATCTTGATATTTCAATGCATAGTGTCTGAATTGGCTAAAATATTAGCAGCAAACCAGAACGAAGGCCAGCCGAAGGCCCTAGAGAGGTATTGCTTAAAGAAACGCTCACAAAGATGGCGTTCATTAATGATTTTTCAGGATTAAGAGTAATAATTCAAATAGGAATGGTTGTCAGATGAGATCTGGGGGTCATGAAAGGAAACATACCCCTCACTAGAAACAGGGAAGGGCCAAGGAATCTCTTCCCTTTTCCTACTGCTTTTAGGGATATGCTTTTTGTGCTGAAAAATCCTCCCCAACAGGGACAGTTCACCAAGGGGAGATGCTCCAGACAGACTTGCACTGGCTCCTGGGCCTTGTGCGTCCTGCTGGGCTGCTTTGTGTAACTTGGCGTGGTGAGATGCTCAGACAGGATGGATCAAAGCACACAAGAGCCAAATATGAGAATTCAAAGGCAGAAAAGGCTTCAGATGATCTGGAAAGCATCTTGGTATAAAGCTTCCTGGTGTTTTAATTTCTTGTAACATTTTACCTTTGGGGCCTTTACAAAATCTAGCTATGGTTGAAGTTAAGTGCTCAGCTGGGTGCTAGCTTCTATCATTTTTCCTAATGAATGTACTATGAGAAATGCTTGAGAAATTGGATTATCTTATTTGGATTTCCTTACCTATTTGTCTAAGCTGTTCAAATCTTTTCACTGGAACAAATTCACTGAGCTTCTTCCTACTTCTGTGGGAAAATAAGAGATGCAGGGATGCCCTGAGCTGCTAGATAAATCTAGCTACTTCGTAAGTGAATGAACACAGCTGGATGGCTGCTCCAAGCAATATTATGAAAGTGGGTTAAGACAAGAAATATAGGGCCTTATTAAAATTTCAAGGGCGACTGAGGCAGGCAAAATTTAATGAATGGTGTTGGAGTTTGGCCAGGTCAATGGTGTTAAAAATCACTCAAAGAGAGAAATAAATTTGAGGCTCTGGCCTCTGTTTAACCTCCCACCCAAAATGTGATTCTCTTCGCCAAAACTACTGATGATATTCCAGAGTATAGTCTCATAGGTGATTCAAAAGGAATGCTGCCCTTAATTTAATCACTTTGGACTGTGGAACCCAGGTGTCAAGGAGAAAATTAGACCATTTTTATCTTCAGTTGCTTTTTAGCGCTATTTATCAAATCATTGAAGCAATTAAAACATTTAAATCACAAAGTGAGATGGTCATATATGGACAAATATTAAAGAAACAAAGTTGTGAAAATACCCATGAAGATGAATCTTAATTCTGATGTGAATCTGGGGTGCACAGTTACAACAATTTTGTTTTAGTCATCATCTAAACCTAACTCTTTTGAGCTAAAATAACCTTAGGTGAGCCTTAATAGGAGAGACCAAAGTTCATCCACATTTGAAATAGGCTCAAACATAAATCTTCCATCTATGAAACTTATTATATAATTTCCCCCCAGACTTCCCTGATAGTATCCTTACATGCTATTTTGAGAAGAAATATTCTGAAGAAAGCTTATTAAAGAAAAAAATCAACCTATGTATCTTCAGCATTGGGGTATCTGTGACACTCACAAAATGCTTCTGTCACATGCTCCTCCTTTTGGAGGTCAGACTACCCAGAAAGAAGTGGGAAATAGAACCTGAAATTTCCATAGCTGCATCTCAGAGACATCCAAAGTAAGTCTAGTTTCTCTTTTGTCAGGAAGTGTTGATAAGAGTTTTGGATCTGAGAAGCCTTCCTACAATGGACTTATCAGGAACCATTCCATTTCAGAGAAAGAGAAAACAAGAGTGAGTGAGCAAGAAAGATAAAAATATAAAGAGGAAATCAGGTTAACCTCTATCCATAAAACAGCAATATAATGACCTGTTAACTACCTATTGGAAAAATTCAATAATAAACACATCTTCATCTAAGTTGTGAATTTAAAGAAAAATTAACTCCTTGTGGAAAGACAAAAATGTTTCTTGATTGGAATTTGCAAAATCTGAAACAATGGGTCAGCATGGACATCATTAGATGATCTTGTAAGGCTTGGGAAATATTGATTGGTTTCACATGTTGCAAGACGAGCTTATTCACAGACAGCATTATCCTACATATCCTCCTGCTTTTTTATCTCTCTATGAGATAGACCTGGAAGTCAAAATGGGAAAACCAGCCAGAAAATAGTACATATCAACAAAACCCTGAGGCGATGTCTTGAGAAGCTGACTCACCAAAGGCAGCTCTACTAAAACATCTAACTATTAAAATTACTTTTGTCATAAACCAAAGAAATAAAAATGCATGCCTGACTCAAAGATAGTGCCAGAGGGTAACAGCATAGAGCTAGACAACTTTGCCTTAATCTATAAAGGGCTTTTTTGCACAAATGATTCCAATCACATTCCCAATAATGATTCCCACAGGCTTAACATGATCCATTAAAAAAAAAAAAAAAAAAGAAGTCACAAAAATCTCAAAAAAGGGTTCCATCACATTTTAAAGGATTTCATTTTTAACAAAAGACTTTCTCATAAAAATACAAGCTCTTATCCTTGAATTTTTCTTTGTAAATTTCTTTTCAAAAATCATTTAATATATAATTAACAATATCGACAAGCTGTGATATTGTGGAATATATATTTGGTCTTCATTCCAGTTTCCTGAAAAACAACTTCTAAACTTTTATTTTTTTCTGTACCTTTGTAGAATTATTTAGAATAAACTGGTAACAGTAAGCGTTTTCCTGAGTTCTACGAGCTGTTCTAGTAAATTAATTAAACATGTTGGAGTTGGGCAATTGTCTGTGCTCTCAGATGTTGATCTTCTAAGGCGAGCATGAAATAAAGTTTACTGAGGAAGAGGAAGGTTTGCAGAGCCAAAGAAAAGATACAGGTTTACAGAGTGAGATAGGTTTGCTGTAGACAAGGAACAACCCATCTGGGCATGACACAGAAAGACCTTCTTTGTAAATTTTAAAATTCTTGACAGGAAGAAAGTGGAACTGAAAAACTTAAAATAAGGTATTAGACGCTTCTGAAAATTGAAGATCAATCAGAAATAAGGAAAACATGTTCTTCAAATTACAATGTATCAACTGGCATGGGAAACTTAATTTAACAAAATTGGCATAAACTATGACTAGAGCTAGAATGCCACGTGTCAACTAATTACATCTGGTTTAGAAGAATGAAAGGCTCTGCCTAAGGTTTTTAAACTTTTTAGCTGCTGAGGGCAAATCTTTATCTGATGTGTGAGTTGATGATCAATACTTGCCACTGAGAGCCCAGAGATTTGACTAAAGCTTCAGTTGAGTGATTTCAGCCTTTATGTATTCAACAAAGATTTGTTGGGCCTCCTGTTATGAGCGAGGCACTGTGCTAAGTCCTGGAGCTACAGTAATCAACTAGATGTTCAAAGTCTCTTTGATAGTGGACAGTTCCAGTCAAGACAGAGTGATGAGAGCTGAAAAACAAACAGAAGCACACACATAACGTGTGTGTGCAGATAGTGATAAACAATACAAAGAAATAAAGTAAGAAATTGAGTGCGTGTATGTATACATCAGGTGCAGGGAAAGGTGGCGTTTTATTCACAGAGGTCCAGGAAAAAGCCTCTCTGGAAAAATGGCATTTGAATAAAGATTCAAAAGAGGCAAAGGAACCCCCATGCAGAAATCTGGAGTCTTTTAAATAAATAAAAACTAAAGGTAATACTCCCAAAGGAGCAATGAGTTGAACGTAATTGAGTAACTTCAAGAACCCAGTGGATAGTTTTTGAAGAGAGAGTCAGAAAGTGAGGAGTGAGGAAGTGGGTTTAAGGAGGAGTCAAGAGCAAATCACCTAAGGCAGAAGATCTTCAATCGGTTTGCCACAGCACACTGGTGCTGTGAGAGGATGGTAGGTGTGCTGAGAAAAACAAACAAACATTTTTTTTTAAGACACAGTCTCATTATGTTGCTCTGGGTAGAGTTCTGTGATATCACAGCTCACAGCAACCTCCAACTCTTGGTCTCAAGCGATCCTCTTGCCTCAATCTCCCAAGTAGCTGGGACTACAGCTGTAGCACTGTGCCTGGCTAATTTTTCTATTTTAGTAGAGATGGGGTCTTTGCTTTTGCTCAGGCTGGTCTCAAATTCCTAAGCTCCAGCAATCCTCCTATCTTGGCTTCCAAGAGAAAATTTCATTGTTGTTGGTTTTGTTTGTTTTTTTTGAGACAGAGTCTCACTATGTTGCCCTCAGGAGAGTGCTGTGGTGTCACAGCTCACAGAAACCTCAAACTGTTGGACTCAATCCATTCTCTTGCCTCAGCCTCCCAAGTAGCTGGGACTATAGCCGCCTGCCACAATGCCTGACTATATTTGGAGATGGGGTCTCGTTATGGCTCAGGCTGGTCTTGAACTCATGAGCTCAGGCAATCCACCCACCTTGGCCTCCCAGAGTGCTAGGATTATAGGCATGAGTCACTGCACTGGCCCTAGAGAAAATTTTTAAAGATCATTAATTAAAATATTTTCAAAAGAAGTTCAAAGCACAGTAAGTATAGTCTTTTTTTACTCTTTTTCTTTGATCAATATAATTTAAATGTACCACAGAAGTTTAACTATAAGGTCAAGTGTTCTGTGAAATAAAGAGGTTGAAAAACATTGATCTAAAGGCTTATAGAACATGTTAAGGAGTATAGGCTTTATTCAGAATGGACTGTGACTCCTGGCTGGGGAATAGTGTGGTTTTCTGGTGTCTGATGCTATAATCCTCAGTGCACACGTGGGTTACACAGTCCTTCCGAATGAGTCCAAATTCAATGCCATGTGGTTTGGATGAGGCCTGCAGTGGGAAAGGAAAGTTAAAGTGACCAGTAAACCCTATGTACAGTCTCTGGGATGAATGAGTATATAATGTATCTTTCACATCTGTATGTGTCACAAAAATAATGGATTTACTTCCTCATCCCAGAAGTCAGAGGAAATTCTGCTATTTAGATTCTGCCATATACATGTATATTGTCCCCTCCTGGCTGGTCCAATAGAAATGATATAGCATCTGAGGAAGAGGAAGAAAAATCACAGCTTTAAACAAAGATTTAATGGATGTTGGAGAATTTATAGAGGCCATTTCTCAGTATAATAGTGCTACCTGCCATGCTTTACCAGCCCCCAAGTCCACCCCTCTAAAAATAAACAAACCAAAAAGGCAGCCCGGAAGCTCAGTTGCAACTGAATGTTTGATCTATGGCCCATGGCCTGAGACATTCTACTGTGACATACCCATCTTGGGGCACTGAACTTGGACTTAAATGTCAACAAGAGAGGGGACCTTCAGGCCTTGTTGGTCAAAGGAGAATGGGGTGTTCAAGATCACAGATGACCTGGTGTTAGGAGCATTTCAGTTTTACATAAAAAAGTGGAAGATACTGTTTTGAAAGAAACTTTTTCTCCCTGGCAATTCTATCAGACTGACTGAGGTAAGGGTCACTTAGCACAATGGGATGAATTGAAAATTGGTCTTCCTTGCCTCAGACAATAATCCTAAGAGCCACAAGGAAGACCACCAGAGACTTGCAGATTCAAGGCCAGGAGCAAATTTCAATTGCTATTCAAATGGTCTGGCTCTATTATACAGATGACCATGGAAGGTCTTGCGTCTAATGAGTCCAACTAGAATCGAGCTGACTACCCAGCCAGACCCATGCAGACAGCTGCCATCACTATCTGGATCCACATGCTTACTGGAAGACACGTCCACTATTGTGGGCTACAGAAAACAACTGTATGTTTCTGATGGAGACACCACTCCTGCATGCCAGATCTGAGAGTCCTGCAAAAATCAGCCCGATTATCTTTGCAGTGAAGAAGGCCACATAACCCGGGTGTTTTTGGTTCCCACTTCTAGAAAATTGACTATCTTGGATCTCTGACCTCTTCTTGGGACTACCTGTTGGTGCCTGGCTGCCACAGGCTTTTGTAACTGTTTCAGTCTGACCAGCTGCCTCTTGTTTTCAGCTTTCCAGACTATCTACTAGTATAATGATCATATAGCCAGTTCACAAACAAATTCAAAAATGGAGTGTGTTATATGTTATATGTGTGTGTATATGTCTGCATGTGGGGGAATGTCTCTCCCTTGGGAATTAGGGTTGCTCATCTACTGTTTCATGGTAATGGCATCAAAGAGAGCAGGTCGGTCTAAACTCTCTTTCATGGGTCACAATGGACAATAGCGTGGCTTTAGATTACATTCTGGATATCTAAACTAAGAGCTACTGGTGCCCCTGGGATTTATTTAGTTTGCTGAGTCTAGAACCGCAAAGTGTTGACTTATAATCAGCAATATAACTTGACCTTGTTCTGCTTCTTAGAGTCCTCTTAATAGTATCTTAATTAAATGCTGTATGAGGCAAATGAACAGATTTAATCCCAGTCTCTTTGAGTTAGAGGAAGGAGGGTGGCTAAGGGAGTGGCATATTCCTATGAAAGCTGGAGTTCAAGACAAGAACACATAAGGTCATGGGATGGATTTTGGAAAGAAGCAATTCATCATGGGCCTGTGTGTCTCTGCGGTTTCTTGCTGAGAATGCCAAGAAGGCAATGCCCTGGCTGTTCTTTACCTGGCCGTTTTGGGGGATTGGTTTTGTAGCAAGCAACTTTGAGGGATGAAGTAATTTCTCCCTCTGGGACAAAGAGCAGGCTTCTTACTGCTTGCTATAAAAACAGTAAATTCCCCAACTCAGTGTTCATCAGTTGTGACACAAATCTGCCTGTATAGTAGTCATCTGGGCCCCTGCAGTGTCACCCCTGAGGGAGTTGGGTGCAAGAGTAATTGGCATAAACATGAGACTCAGGCTTCTTTCTGTGCCTTTTTGTCTGACCCAGAAGTTTTATTTCTCTTGCTAGCATCTACAAAGCAGTCACAACATAACTTATGAGCTTGTAAGGATAAAATCAAATCTCAGACCTGGAAATACTTCTGGTGGAGGGAAGATAAGGTAGTTCTTTTCCCTGAGTAAAATTTTAAAACTTGATAATTAATTTAGATTAGAAAGAGGGAGGCGGTGTTGGAAGTTTGAAGAAAGAAAAGGTATAAAAATGTCATCTTAGGAAGTATAGTTCTAAAAGGATTCTTGCCTAATGTCAAGGTGTCCTGGAGATTTATGGTTGAAAGTTTAAAATGACATTCATCACTTCAGGCTGTGGCTTGGGACTTTTGTTTTCCAGCCACATTCAAATTGCTTGTAGGTGTGGTGAAGGTGGGGGATTAAATTTAACCATAATTGTTCTTTTTTATCAGGCATGTACAATGGAAAGAGACAGAATCAGGGGGGCTGAGGATATTTTGCAAGGAGAAATTTATACTGCTATACTTTGGACTCTTACCTGGGATAGAAGGTAAGTGAGGCAAAGAATAAGATAAAATGTTGATGCAACAGACTAGGTTCAAGGAAAAGAGTGCTGGAGTATAAGTGAACCAGAAAAAATTAGAGGTTCTGGTCAGAGAGGAGAATGATTTAAAGTGAGGATTTTTGGGAGGAGATGGCTAGTGATAGGTCTAGGTTGTACCCAAAGAATTGTGTAGAAGTAATGGGCTGGTGATCATAGTAATCAGAAATAAGAAGTTCAAAGGACAGGCAGACCATGTAACCATTGTCTCCCTGCATAGATCATCTACATGGATGTTGCAATCTCAAAATGATGGCAAGAGTAAGATATTAAATATTCAAGGACAGATGGGAAAGTTCTAGGAAGTAGAAAGACTGTTGCAATAAAAAGAGGTAGTGACAGCATCATGCAAACACTTGTGCTTCAAAATTAGTTTGGGTTTTGAATGAAGACAGAGAAGGAATCACCTAGATGAAGAATGAGGTGAGAAGGACATTTCAATTACCTACAGGACCCACCAAACATGGAATTTGAAAAGAGAATAAATGGTAGCCACCATTTAAGAGGGTTGCAGAAGAAACAGTGTCCTGAGAAAAGAAGTTGGTTTTAGCTTAAAGAAGTAGATGAAGAAAATGTTCAGAAAGGTAGTTGAGGATATTAGTGTTGGGGGTTATGTGTATAGTCAACTTCGAGATCGTCAGAACATAGTGGGAAGTTCAGAAAGAAATGGAAAACTTCAGGAAGTTAGGGAATGTGCAGAGCATTCTGGGATAAGAGACAAGGGCTTGCCCAATGATCAGGATTCCTAGAACATCTTTGGTAACTTGAAAGGTAAGCCAACTTGCAAGTCAAAATGGAGTTGTTCCTGATGGACCTCGGGGAAATTATAATCCATTTTGGTCATAGCCTCTTCATAAATCATTATTTAACTAATGACTAGGGTGAAGTGAGGGGGCTCATTACAGAAATTGGGGTGGTTTTGCAAAAACAGATATAAGATAACCCCTTTTGAAAAAGAGATACATCCAAATCTTCAGTTAGAGGATTGCTTGGTCTAAGGTTTTGGCTGCTTTCTCTGGGACTGGGACTTAGATTGCTCAGAGCTGAAGTGAAGTTCCAGATGAATGTGTATGTCATGGTGGTTGATGAGGGGATGCAGGGAGAGGAAGGTGTTTCTGAGGTGTCTGTGTTAATGGCAGAAGAGACAACAAGCAACCACAATAGTGGACTTCTGTAAAAGAACTATAATCATTGATTAGGTCAGGTGAAGGTCACTAATATTATTCTTCCTAATGATTAGCATGGCATAAAGAAAATTTTCTTGGGCAGCTAGAAAAAGACATCTGGCCTGAAGATGGAAGATGGGCATCCTTGTCAGTAGGTAAGACATAGATGACCATGTCACATGAAGGTTTGCAGTATGGTCTTCTGTTCGCCCAGTTGCCAGTATTCTCAACCTCTTCTCTGAACATTTTCTTTGACTTCTTGCTCTAACAAACACCTGGCTTTTATCAGAAAATATTACTTTCCTTAAAATATTACTTTCCTTAAGGCTCTTTTTAAAAAAGGTAGCCTGGTGGAGGCGGAGCAAGATGGCGGAGGGGATGCATCCCTGGGTCAACTCTCCTGTGGTTTCAGGTGTGAGTGGGGGAGATGGATCTTTCCCCACGTGGAGTGCTGGCACAAGCAGCGCAGGGCATGCAGCAAGGAGGTGAATTGTTGGATTGGAAGGGTAGCCCAGAACTACAGTGTCTGCCAGAAAAAACTCAGGGCAGCAACTGAAACTTTGACTGCTGGTGGCGCCAGGTCTGCTGCTGGCTCCCGGAGAGGCAGAAACCAATCCCTCCCCCATGAAGGACTTCTATGCCCAATACATGGGGAGTTTGGGTGTTTCCCAGAGAGAGTGGTGAGGCGTGGACTCCCAAGTGGAATTTGGCAGCCAGAAAGGGGAGCCATTTGGGCCCAGTTTGGGGTGTCAGGAATCCAGGCAACTGGACAGAAATTTGAGGGGAAGGGACTCTGCTCAGGAACTGATCCATTCTGTAATGTTGGAAGTCTGTGTGGAGCTGCACTGACGTGGTGACCCACAGGAGAATTAGTTCCCTTCCTACAAACATGAAAAGTCTTTTGTGCACGCCGCTGTGGGAACCAGAGGTAACCAGCCTCTATCCCCACAGAAATGGACTGAAAGCGGCGGCACAAAAAGCACCCAGCCCTTTTCCCACTGACCATAACAATTTCCTGTTTGAGGGGAAACTAGGAGTTGAGTGGGAAATCTAGCGAAGTATGGACTCGTATGCTGAGTTTGGAGGACAGATAGGAGTGGGTGGCCAGCCAGGAACCAGATGTAATGTAAAACTCCAAATATGGTGTCTCCATAACACCCCTCCCAGGAGCATGGAGAGCCCAATCTCACCTACAGCCAGCCATCCAGCATCTGAAGCTGGTCCAGGATGCCCTATACTTTACGGAAACTGTTGTAGGGTTAATCTGTGCAACCTGCCAGCAAATACCCCCCCACCCTTTTTTTTTTTTTTTTTTTTTTGGTTTTAGCCTGGGAACCACTCACAGCACCACCTGCTGTCTAAAAAGTATATTGCAGCATAACTATTCCCATTAGACTGGAACCCCACAGCATTTATAAAGGGGTTTGTTTGTATATATTCAAAAGAACAGTATTTTTCTTAGTGGTGCCCTCCTTGTCTTTTTTTTGATTTTCTTTCTTCTTTGTTTGTTTTGCTTTTTGTTTTTTTCTATCATTTTATGACCACCATTTTTGTGGTTATCTTTTATTACTACTATCCTTTTGTTTGTTGGTTGGTTGGTTTGTCTTTTGTTTTGTGAAGTAGCAATAAAAGATAACCACAAAAATGGTGGTCATAAAATGATAGAAAAAAACAAAAAGCAAAACAAACAAAGAAGAAAGAAAATCAAAAAAAAGACAAGGAGGGCACCACTAAGAAAAATAC
>CAUYQV010008117.1:0-12566 GCA_963574575.1 Galagoides demidoff
ATGCCGGAATCTTGGGTAATATTAGGGAAGTTTTCTAATAGTCTCTAGAATGGCTTCCATTCCTCTGGGGCATTCTTCTTCCCCTTCAGGGAATACCTATAACTCGTATATTGGACCACTTCATAGAGTCCCACAATTCTATCAACGAGCGTTCTACTTTTTCTCTCTTCCTTTCAGCCACTTTAACAATTTGGGTTATCTTGAGGGATTTATCTTCTAGCTCAGAGATTCTTTCTTCAGCGTGGTCTAATCTATTACTAATACTTTCTATTGCGTGAAGACATATTTTTTCCTTGTGAAAATGTGGAGGCTGTATACACTTACTTTTTTTTTTTTGAGACAGAGCCTCACTTTGTCACCCTTGGTTGAATGCAATGGCATCACAGCTCACACCAACCTCAAACTCTTAGAATCAAGTGATTCTCTTGCCTCAGCCTCCTAAGTAGCTGGGACTACAGGCACTCACCATAAGGCTTAACTATTTTTTTATCACCCATTAATAGTAGTTGGTAGAGTCCAAGGCACAAGTGGGCAGAAGAAGGGTGATACCAACTGAGATTAGGACAACCAATCACCCATTATGAGTAGTTTGTAGACTCCAAGGAGGTGGTGGGGGGAGAAGGGTGATACCAACTGAAACTAGGACAACCAATCACCCATTAGGAATAGTTGGTAGAGTCCAAGGCAGAAAGTGGGGGGAAGAAGGGTGATATCAACTGAGACTAGGACAACCAATCACCCCTCACGAGTAGATTGTAGAGTCCAGGGTGGAGGTGGGGGGGAGAAGGGTAATGCCAACTGAAACTAAGACAACCAATCACCCATTATGAGTAGTTGGTAGAATCTAAGGCAGAAATGGGGTGGAGAGTAGAAGGGTGGTACCAAGTGAGACTAGGACAACCAATCACCGATTATGAGTAGTTGGTAGAGTCCAAGGCAGAAAGGTGGGAGGAGGACTGACACTAGGACAACCAATCACCCATTAGGAGTAGTTGGTAGAGTCCAAGGCAGAAAGGGGGGAGGAGAATATCAACTGACACTAGGACAACCAATCACCCATTAAGAGTAGTTGGTAGAGTCCAAGGCAGAAAGGGGGAGAAGGGTGATACCAAGTTAGACTAGGACAACCAATCACCCATCAATGCCTACCTATTTTTCAGAGATGGGATCTTACTCTTGCTCAGGCTGGTCTCAAACTCCTGAACTCAGGTAATCCACCTGCCTGGGCCTGCTAGAGTGCTAGGATTACAGGTGTGAGCCACTGTGCCCAACCTAACTTAAGAACAAGACAACATCATTCTGCTCTTATGCAGTTATAACCCTTCAATAGCTAAGGAGTTGTAGAAGTGAGTGGCTTTCTTAATTGATTACCCCCTAGTACCTGGATAATGACACAAGAACCAATACCCAATTTAAAGATTGTTATGGACTGCACTTTTCCCCCATCTCAATTCATATGTTGAAGCCCCAATCCCCATTGTGACTGTATTCAAGGCTAGGACCTTTAGGGAAGTAATTAAAGTTAAATGAAGTCATAAGGGTGGAGCCCTAATCTCATAGGTCTGGTGTCCTTATTAGAAAAGGAGGCAGAGACATCAAAAATCTCTCTCTCTCCCTGTACACACACAGAAAAAGTTGTGTGTGGATATGGCAAGATCATGGCCATCCACAAGTCAGGAAGAGAGACCTCACCAGCCTCCAGAAAATAAATTTCTGTTGTTTAAGCCACCCAATCTGTGCTATATTGTTACAGCAGCCCAGATAGACTAATAAGAGATATTTCGGAAGTCCACAGTATGCAAACTCATTCACAGACCATCTTTAAGGTCAGTTAGTACACACAGCAGCTAATTGACTGAGCAGCTAATTGACTAAGCCCTTGTAATGTAAATTGATCTAAATTTGTGTTTGAGAGAGAGAGGGTAGAAGGAAGGGAGGGAGAGAGATTGATTCTAAAAGTAATGGTTGGCCAGGCATAGAGGTTCATGTCTGTAATCTTACCAATTTGGTGGGAGAATCACTTGAGGCCGGGAGTTTGAGACCAGCCTGAGCAACATAGTGGCACCACATCTCTACCAAAAAATTTAAAAATTATCCAGGCATGGTGCCATGCACCTATAGTCCCAGCTACTCAGAAGACTGAGACAGGAGGATCACTTGAGCCCAGGAGTTTGAGGTTGCTCTGAGCTATGATCATACTACTGCACTCCAGGCAGGGCAACAAAAGAGACCTTGTCTCTTCAAAAAAATAGTGATGATTAGTCACAGGGATTTTAGACCTAATCAATCAGTAAGAACTTGGCCCTGAAAGAAATAGGAGAGAACATGCTGAAAAAAGTCTCACGATCTAGTTACAGAGAGAAAACTAGTATATGTAAAATACTTAACTCTTCTCACTTGTGTAATTGTAGGAATTACAATTTTTTAAAGATACAAGATCAGAGCTTCCTTCGCTAGAGGCTTGCAGAAAAGAAATATCATTTGGTTCCATTGGTCCTGAAAGACCACTGTCCCAAAAGACTCTCTTTGTGCAATTCTTCTAATTATCAGAAACATCTGAATACACAGAGCACCAGGATAGCCATCGTAGCTTATTAAAACCAAGGTGATGATGGTAAGAATACTAATGAGATAAGAATTAATTGTGTGATGTGCTCTAATGCATTGAATCACAGAATGTTAGGACAGAACTTTAAAGTATTGGGATGAAACATAAAGATCATATGGTCCAAGCTTCTAATTTTACAACCCAGGCTTCTAAATTCTTTAAGAATTATTGAAGAATATTAAGTGTACACAGGCTCCACATTGTCAAAAGGAGGAAAACGCCTTTTTTAAAAAAAATGTATTGTTTCAGACTTATTGAGGGTACAAAGAATTAGGTTACACTGTGTTTGTTAGGTGAAGTCCCTCTTATAATTGTGTCCCACCCCCCAAGAGGTGTGCCATACACCATAACTTCACATCCCCCACTCTCATCCCCTATCCCTGCTCCCTTGTTCTGTTCCCCTGTCCCTCTACCTTAAATTGACTAGAGTTTTTCTTTTATGCAGGTGTGTATTAGATTGTCTACTGGCATCATATTAGGATTGAATACAGTGGATTCTTGCTTCTCCATTATTGTGATACTTTACTAAGAAAAATGTGTTCCAACTCTATTCAGGTTAATACAAAATTTGTAAAGTCCTCATCTTTTTAATGGCTGAATAGTATTCCACGGCATACATAGAGCACAGCTTGCTAATCCATTCCTGGGTTGGTGGGCATTTAGATTGCTTCCCCATTTTGGCAATTGTAAGTTGAGCTGCAATAAACAGTCCGGTGCAAATGTCCTTATGATAAAAGGATTTTTTTCCTTCTGGGTAGATGCCTAGTAATTGGGTTGCAGGATCAAATGGGAGGTCTAATTTGAGTTCTTTTGAGTATTCTCCATACTTCCTTCCAAAAAAGGTTATATTAGTTTGCAGTCCCACCAGCAGTGTAAAAGTGTTCCCTTCTCTCCACATCCATAGTGTGGGTGATTTTCACTAGGGTTAGATGATATCTCAGGGTGGTTTTGCTTTGTATTTCTCTAATGATCAGGGATGATGAACATTTTTTCAAATGTTTGTCAACCATTCATCTGTCTTCATCAGAGAAGGTTCTGTTCATATCTCTTACCCAGCGTTGATTAATTTGAGTTCTCTGTAGATTCTAATTATCAACACTTTGTCAGATTGACACCCTGCAAATATCTTTTCCCATTCTGAAGGTTGTCTTTTTGCTTTACTGTTGAGTCCTTATCTGTGCAGAAGCTTTTCAGCTTAATTAAGTCCTATTTGTTAATTTTTTTTGTTGTTACAGGAAAACTTCTTGAGACAAAAGCTATAGAGGATAAGGAAGGAGGGGTATAAAAGGTAATTAACATTAATTGAGCATCTACAAAGTGCTAAATATCTATTATTAGTCACATCTTATTTAAATTCTCCTATCCCATAGGTTTTCAAAAAGGCATTGTTCCCACCATTTTACAGATGGAAGAACAAAGGTTCAAAGACTGTAAGCACTTGCATAGGACTGTACAAATAAAATGGCCAGAACTAGTGTTTCAATCCAAACTCCATCCAACTCTGAAGCCTTCACTCTGCTTTTCCACCTCAAACACACCTCCAGCCTTAATTCTTAAGCATACCTCAGAATTGAAAAAGTTTGCAATATAAGCATATCTCAAAAATAATAAAGTCCCTGAGAAAATCATCCAGATCTCCCTTCAGAGCCAAGACACTTTTTCCCCTATTGCCGAGAGTACTAGGTGCTGAAGATTGGAAGCTCAATCCCTTCCTAGGATTTGCCCTTGGTAGACAATAAATTCCTAAAGTTATACTCACTCCCGCAAGGGAAACCACATCCAGTGACTAGTTCATGGGTGTTGGATATAAAGATCTGACCCACTTGCCTCAATTTGGGGCAACTCTGAAGGATTGTGCCAGTTTCTGAGCTCCCCACAGGTTCAGCTGAGGCCTCTGTTGTCGCGGCCTCACATCTGCTCTCACCCAATTCTGCTTCCCTCATTCTTTAGAAATTCTAATCCTAATAATAAGCCCCTTCTCATGCCAAAAAAAGCTGAGAATCTGGCCTAAGAAATATATCATTTTTAAATTTACTAACAATTATATATAATGCTTCTGAAACAATGTGAAGAAAATGTTCTTTTATCAGCTGTTATATCAGAATCATTCACCCCTAATGGGAAAATATGTCAATATATTCCTTGGACGTGTGAAGGTAGACAGAGTCTCAAAGGGAATGGCTGATTAATAAATTAGAGTCCCTAATTGGCTGAGATAGTAAAGGACATTCAAGTGCAGGGGCAAACTTAGTGAGACTGCAGAACTAAAAGACCCTGGACTGTGGGGCAACAAAGAGAGGAAAGAGAAGAGCTTGGAGGTAAAGGGAAACATCTAAAGAAGATTTCAAGTTGTTTGCAGTGAAGGGTACGGTATCAGCTCTCTCCTGCAAAATCTTTAGTGAATTGTACACTGTTTGCTTTGTGTGAGTAAATTCCCCTTGGAGAACTCAGAGAGGTTGCTGTGGACATATCTGGTGCCTGGCCTTCATTTTCAATGCAAAAGAGTCAAGTTCTAGCTCAGAAAATGGGAAATGAACTCTCAGAATCCAAGCAGACAGACATACTGTGTCTCTCTGGTTGTAAGGATCTAAAGATGAAGCCCACGATTTACTGAAAGAGAAGCTACACCAATACACCAAAAGAGGGCAAATTCAAAACAACAGCATGCCATTTTCACCATCCCTTTAGCCAAGTGATTGTTAATGAAATTAACAGTATAGGAGAAGAAAGCACATAGAAATCGACTCTTCTACACCATTTGAAAAAGAGTACATTGTTACAACCTTCCTAAAGGGCAATGTGGTGTTACTGAGCAAGATGCCAGTGCGTGGTCATGCTCTTTGTTTCACCCACTAAAGTCACTTTAGAAAACATACCCCAAGAAAATGGTGGGAAACACAAAAGTTTATGCACATGAAAATCCTTTGGAACATTATTTACAATAGCTAAAAACTGCTACTCAACAGTGGGAAAATGTCTACATGAATTAGGCTACCTTCCTGGAAATTCTTTCCTCAAAGAACATTTAAGGAGATGGGAAAGAGTTCATGTTAATGTGAAGTGAAAATCTATATGTATATCAGCTTTTCACACACTCAAATCCCAATTCTGCTACAAAGGGGGAAAAAAACTATAAATCTTTCAATTATTCCATCTAGGTTATAATACAGGAGGGCTGTCCAGAAGGTATCCAGCCATATAAATATGAAGTATGGAGATACATGTGGCTGGATACTTTCCGGACAGCCCTTTTACAGTGGCTGTGTAAATAAGTATATAGATGTATCCGTATGTATATACATTTATGAGTTAGGCAACACAGGTCATATTTTTTAATAGATGGAAAAATATGACAGAAAAAGAGAAGTCAAAAGACAAAAAGCAAAAGAAGATCGTTCAACTGCTCAAATTAAGTACCTGTCTGGCTGTATCAACTATGGAACTAAAGAAAACATCACTCCATATTTTCCCAGGACATGAAAGAAGTAATTTTTATGAAGTCCAATTCTTGGGTCATCTTATTTAACAACATTTCACTACAGGAAGTGTGATTATGAAGTTCAAAGAATAAAGAGCCTTGATCATTGTTTTTCTGTGGAGAAACCTGCTTAGTCTTCCCCTAAGGCTTAATTGAGGGTCTTCATTTCCTTCCTGATGTGGCAAGCACTAGTAGAGAACTCATTAGGCAGGAAAACATGTTCAGGTTTGTACTTTTTTTTTTGCCCTTAATTTCTCTGTAAAATGTGTGAGCGCTTAGGCTTTACCTACCCAAAAGTCTCATTGCAGTATCTTCCCCAAAGGGGGCGGAGGGGGGAGGATGGTGTGCTCCCACCTGATGGGCACAATGTGGGACAAAACAACAACAGGGACTTTACTTAATAAAGGCAAACATTACAACCTACTCATTTATACCCTCATAGTAATCTGATATAAATTTTTTTAAGTTCGTAATGCTGATGATCAGATTAAAAATAAAATAAAAGTGGTGTTTCTCTCCTGACAAATCTGCCACGCTTCCAGGAACAAAAGGAAACAAACAAAATAATTATTGTTAGCTTTAAAATAATGCTTTTTCATGCCTACCAAAAGTGAGATAAAATATCATTTCTCCCCTCCAGGACCTCAAATCTACTAAAAAAAAGTTAAACTTGTAAACAATTACAATACAAGGTGATTGATTATTATAAAGGAGTGGTGGCAAAAGGTGGCAGGATGGTAAGGAGTTTGCCTCTATATTTCTCAGTGCTTAGTACTTGGCTGATAGAAGTCACTAAAAGTATTTTCTAAGTAAATGGTAAAATGGATGACTGAATTAAAGGATAATTAATGGATAGTGTTTGCAGATGAACTTGACCTTGTAGAATGTGTAGGCTATGACAAATATAGACACAGGATTTTGCATCTCCTTTCATTAAGATGTGAAGTATATTTCCTCACTCCTTTATCCTGCACTGCTGTGTGTCTTATTTTACTCAATAGAATGTGGTGAAAGTGATACTGTTAGTTGTAGAGCCTCCAGGGGCTTTGCAGCTTCCACCTTTGATTTCTTGGAATGCCCCTGCCACCAAGCAAGGAAGCCCAGGCTAGATCACTGAATGATGACAGAGTAAGTGCCCAAGCCTGGGATATGAGAGTGAGGCCATCTTGGACCTTCCAGCCCCAGCTGAGCTGCCAGCTGACTGCACTTACATCAACCAGTTAAGATGAGACCACCCAGTTAACCTATAGGTTTGTGAGAAATAAATTGTTGCTATTTTTAGCCAGTAAGTTTTGGACTTCTTTGTCAGACAAAAATAGAAAACTAAGACTTAGGCATTAAATGAGACAAGAAGGAAGGAAAAAGAAAGGGAGCAAGGAGGTAGGAAGGCAAGGAGGAGAGAGGGAGTGAGGGAGGAAAAGATGAAGAGAAAGTAGAGGAAAAGAGAAAAGAAAAAAGTGAGGAAAAGTCCATTCCAAATCAAGGAAACAGCGAGTGCAACATATGTGAAAGAACACGTGTTTTTCAGGAATGATGGGAAGTTTGGGTAGCAGGAGTGTAGGATTCTAGTAAGAAAGTGGTGGGCAGATGAGGCTGGAGAGTTTAGTTGCATTAGATTATGAATCTTGCTTGCCATGATGGGAAGTGTGGGGAATGGGAAGACTCCATGTAGCACTTTCAAGTTGATATGTGTTGGTTCGCTTCATAGAAAATGATCCTCACAGTGGCATAAGACTGAATTGGAGGGTGAAAGGCCAGTAATAAGAATAGTGAGTATGAGACGGTGGTGCAGATTCAAGCGTGAGAGAACAAAGACTCAAATGAAGACAGTGTAGATGTAGGATGAAAAGGAACAGGAGCTGTTAATGCTCTCAGGGTGGGCACACGGGATTCGATAGCCTCAGATGAGGGCAGGTGAGGTGGTATAAAAGACCCTCTATTTCAACATGTACATGAATTCTGTGGGCCTGCTATTCAGACAGGACACTATGGGGACATTTCTTCTCTGTTCCATGGTGTCTGGGATGATTTGAACAGCTAAGGATGACTCAGATGGCAGGGACTGGAGGATCCTCTCTCAGATGACTTCCTCATATGGCTAGTGCTTGGTTTGGGAGGGCAGAAGGACAGGCTGAGCTGAGAATCCAACTGGAGCACCTACATGTGGCCTTTCCATATGGTTTACATTTTGCACAACATAGTAGCTGGGATGTGGGCGAAAGGGCCCTGAGAAGGAGTGCCCAGTGAGGCAGGATTCCAAGACCTCCAGGCAGAAGTTGCCTGGCCTTTTCTGAGCTAGATCACAAGTCATCATTTCCACCACATTCCACTAATTTTTTTTTTTGAGACAGATTCTCACTACATCACCCTCAGTAGAGTGCTATGGCGTCACAGCTCACAGTGACCTCAAACTCCTAGACTTAAGCGATTCTCTTGCCTCAGCCTCCCAAGTAGCTAGGACTATAGGCACCGCCAGAATGCTGGGCTCTTTTTGCTGTACTTGTCATTGTTGTTTAGCAGGCCTGGGCTGGGTTTGAACCCTCCAGTGTATGTGGCTGGTGCCCTAAGCACTGAGCTATGGGCGTCCAGCCATTCTACTAATTATTAATATTTATAAATATAATAACTAAATAAATGGAGTTTCCCCTAAAATGTGGCAGAAGTGGTGCTCTGTGAGTTCCAGCGCCTAGACCTCAAAAGGCCTTGCGGCTTCCACCTTTGCTCTCTTGGAATACTCCTGCCACCACATAAGAATGCCTGGGCTAGACTCCTAAATAATGAGAGAGCCAAACAAATAATAATCAACAATATCAACTAATAAGAATCAATGTTAATTATTAAGTGAGTCACTAAGGCCAGCCCATATTCAAGAAGAAGGCAATTATTTTCCACCTCCTGATGGGGGAATGGCAGGTCCCATTGTAAAAGAACCCGTGGGATGGGAGCTTTTGTTTGGCTATGTTTAGAAAATGCCATCAGCCATACTCAGCAACATTGATAGGGAGGACCGAAGCAAGCTAGGGCCAGAGGAAAATGGATTTTTTTTTTTGAGACAGTCTCACTTTGTCACCCTCGCAGTAATGCCATGGTGTCACAGCTCACAACTTCAAACTCTTGGGCTTAAGTGATTCTCTTGCCTCAGCCTGCCAAGTAGCTGGGACTACAGGTGCCCACCAAAACGCCCAGCTATTTTTTTGTTGTAGATGTCATTGTTGTTTAGCAGGCCTGGGCTGGGTTTGAACCCGCCAGCCCTGGTGTATGTGGCCGGCACCCTAACCACTGAGCTACGGTGCTGAGACAAGAAAATGGATTCTCTTCTTTTTTTTTTTTTTGAGACAGAGCCTCAAGCTGTCCCCCTGGGTAGAGTGCTGTGGCATCACAGCTTATAGCAACTTCTAACTCCTGGGCTCAAGCGAGTCTCCTGCCTCAGCCTCCCAAGTAGCTGGGACCACAGGCGCCTACCACAATGCCTGGATTTTTTTTTTTTTTTTGGTTGCAGCCATCATTGTTGTTTGGCGGGGCCGGGCTGGATTCAAACCTGCCACCTTAGAAGTATGTGGCTGGCGCCTTAGCCACTTGAGCCACAGGCACTGAGCCAGAAAATGGATTTTCAATGACAAGGCCCAACCAGCAGAACTATAGCTATGGTCAGAGGTGGGAGGGGTGGTCCTTAACATTCCAGGGGCACAGGTTCTGTGCTCAGGATATAGTGGGTAATTCTCAAAGTCAGATGGGACATAGCACCAGGTCAAAGCAATTCCTCCACTCTCTACTGACCACCTACCCACCTACCCACCTACCCAAGTGAGAGGAGTTTTAAAGTGGAAGTATCAGTGCCTGTTAATTCACCAGAACCATAGCAAGTAGTGAAAGGTAGCAGGGATAAATAAAAGCCTTTATGATCACAAAGGCATCCCAAGTGAATGCCTGGTCAAGCCAAGAGAAGGTTGGGCAGCAATGTTTTATTCTAGACCTTACTGTACACAGGAGCTAAGGCTGATAATGAGCCTTCTGCTGTAATAATAGTAATGATAACTACTAACATTTATGGAGCAGTTATCATGCATCAAGGTACTGGGCTAAGCACTTCACATACATTAAATCTCTGAAAGCTGGATACTATCATTATAAGCATTTTCCAGAAAAGGCATCATGGCTTAGAAAGGTCATAAGATTAGTAATTGGGGTGCCACCCTCGAATATGGGCTCAGCCTGTCCTACTTTCTAAGAGCCAAGCTTAGGACAAGTCACACAGCTAGTAACAAGGGGCAGAGTGGGATGGGAGCCCAGACAGATTAGATGAGGGCGTTTTTCCACTAAGAATTTCTGTTTCCCATGACCAGCCTAGGAGAAAGGTGGGCCTAGCCTCTAAGGAACACATTCCACAAGTGCAATGGCTAAAAGCCATTCTGGGAAAGGTCAGGAGATATGGGAAGGAGCTGACCGGGAGGAGAGGGGATGACCCGCAATTTTCTGGTTTGTGAAACTGGGTGGATGTGGTGCTGTTACATCAGCTCCCCCATCCAAGATGGAGAATGCTAGAGAAGGAGGATTGGGGAAAACAACATAATGAGTTCAGTATTGGACACTTGACGTATGGGAGAATTCTATTTATTTACTTTTTAAACATGGAGTGCAAAAGAATACCATCCCTCTCTTGGATTCCCTACTTAAAGAAAAAGAAAAACACTATTAAAGAGAATTTGAGTCAAGCAATTTAAGACCCCAAATATAGAACATGGGATTTCATACATGGAAGGGATCTTAAAATTCATGCAGCACCCATCTCCTCATTTTACAGATAAATAAATTGAGGCTCACAAAGGTTAAATATTTTGCCCCAAATCACACAAACATTATAATGAAGTAAGGTTCATTCGCCAAATCACAAATTGCCAGAGATTTTTTTTCATTCCTCCTTTTACTTGGAAATACACGAACATTTTAAATCCCCAAACAAGAACTGCAGCTATTTGGGGAAGAACCAAAAAAAGCCCCACCATAGTTTGTGTTCTGCATGCATCTCCGAAGGGGCTGTTATCCAATCACTGCAGTTGCCATAGCTCAGCTCACATCCTACATAAATCCCCTGACAGCAGTAAAAACTCACTGCGAAGAGCCGGCTTATTTTGAACAACGTTCAGAACCAGACAGAGAGGGGAAAAGACAGAAATCATCATTTATCACTCAGGACAAAAGGCACAGTCAGTGGGAAAATCTGATTTTCAACCATTTAAAGGGTATTAAAGTAAAAAAGAGATAGACCTGGCAAGATGTGCCTGAGGAGGATTTTTTAAAAATAAAAACAGCACATGGCAGGCTTAGTTACTGTATGGATTTAAATCAGAAGTGATGTTAAATCTATATTTCAGCTCAATATTATTTTATTAGCTTGTTATTGATATTTTGATTCATGGAACAGTGTTAAAATGCAGTACATAAGTATGAACACAGTGGAAGTGATTATTTGAACAACAACAAAAAAAATCACCCTAAAATAAGGATAATCAAAATGGCATCATCAAAGCTTTTAGACCATCGCAGTGCTTTTTTTCTTAAGCTATTAGGAAATAAAATAGAGAAATACGAAAGGGGGGAGTGTGGAAGCTGGGGGAGTTAATATAGGGAAGCATAATAAAAATAAATATTTCTTTGGTCTCATTTCTCAATAGACAGCTTATTTGTTCCCAAATTAATTCCAAAATTAATTGCTTGGAATTAAAGTAGCTGAGATGGTTAAGACCTGATGAATAGCCACCAAAGCTTTAATATACAGGCCTCACTGGAATTTGGCCCAGTGCCTATAGTGGAGAGATGGGAGGATGGATTGGTCATCCTCTCCTTACCCACCTCTGTTAATAGGGACAAGAAATTTTATCCACGTTCCTCTCTTCCCACCCATCATCCCCTGCCACTTTTGCCTTTGTTCATGAATGTGGAAAGAGAAGAAAAAAGAAGAAAGAAAGAAGCAGCAGCAAGAAGGAAGATCTCAAGGGAGAGCAAAGATTAAGTTACTGAAACACCCAGCAACTCCACTCTAAAAATGATTGTTCCATAGTCTAGAGACCAGGCTGTCACATGCCAAGGTAGGGCCACATTCCATTCAGATGTCTCACACATCTGTAGATATGGGTTATGTTCCTATGGCAAAAATGATTAGGTGTCTACTAAAGTTCTATTCCCTTTCAATATTATAGACCTGTCACTGAGACACAGAGAACTACATTTCCCAGAACCCCCTATTATCTAAGCACGGCCATAAGACTAGTCCTTACCCATGGAATGAGAGCAAAAATGAGGTACATTATTCTAGACCACGATTTTTTTTTTTTTTGAGACGGAACCTCAAGCTATCCCCCTGGGTAGAGTGCCATGGCATCACAGCTCAGAGCAACCTCCAACTCCTGGGCTCAAGCGAGTCTCCTGCCTCCGCCTCCCAAGTAGCTGGGACCACAGGCGCCCGCCACAACGCCCGGCCAT
>CAUYQV010008118.1:0-52677 GCA_963574575.1 Galagoides demidoff
GTGTTGATACAATGATTAAGCAAATGACATGAAATTTATGTTAACCAGCTTGATGAAAGTGTTTCAAATTGTATATGAAAACAGCACAATGTACCCCATGTTTGCATTAATGTATACAGAGATCAATTAATAAAAAAAAAATAAGCAAATGAAACTTGCTACAATAGCCTTCTTGAAGGAACAGTATTTATGTAGAGTTTGACTGAGCCTCTGAGGACAGAGCCTTAAAAACTGCAGGTTTAAAAGACCTTACTCCGGAGAACTTTTTTTCAGTGTGGGAAAAGTTTCCGTCATTTTGAGTTGACTGAAGACAGCAGCACAGACTTTCAAGGCCTGCAATCCCAAATCTGCATCCAGAACAATCCGAGAAAGTGTATTGCTGAAGTCTCCAAGTGATTCTCTCTGGCCCCGGCAGGTATCAGCCAAGGCTCCTTGGTGTCACTGGGGCCCTGTTCCCTTTGGCTTCCAGATCTTCCCCGTGGGAGGCTGTCTTGGGCTTTGTAGGGCGTAGGAGCATCTGTGGCCTCCACCTACCAGCTGTCACCAGCATCTCCACCTCCTCCCTGCTCCACCCTACTCCCTCCCCAGAGCTGCAGCAACCAGAAAACGCCTCCAGACAAGCCACATGCTCCCTGGGGAGCAAAACTTCCCCCAGCTGAGAAGCAGTAATCTAAAACTTCTTCTTGAACTTTATGGAATTGAGTGGAAACAAAATATTTTGCTTTTAAACAGATTTGAATGCCTGGCATGGTGGCTCACACCTAGATCCCAGCACTAAGAGGCCAAGGCAGGTGGATTGTTTGAGCTCAGGAGTTTGAGACGAGCATAAGCAAGAGAGAGACCCTGTCTCTACTAAACACAGAAAAATTATCTAGGCTTTTTGACAGGCACCTGTGGTCCCAGCTACTCTGGAGGCTGAGGTAGAAGAATCACTTGAGACCTCCTCATAAAATATTCTCCCAGGCCGATTTCCTCAAGTGTTTTCCCTGCACTCTCTTCTAGTATTTTTATAGTTTCATGTCTTAAGTTTAAATCTTTTATCCAATGAGAATTAATTTTTGTTAATGGTGGAAGGTGTGGGTCCAGTTTCGGTCTTCTATGGGTCCACTAGCCAGTTCACCCAGGACCGTTCCCAGTGTGATTCCTCCTGATTTGTTTTTATTTCTGAGTAATGTCTTGGCTAATCGAGGTTTTTTCTGATTCCACATAAAACGAAGTATTATTTTTTCCAGGTCTTTAAAGTATGACAGTGGTGCTTTAATAGGGGTTGCATTAAATTTGTATATTGCTTTGGGCAGTATGGACATTTTAACAATGTTGATTCTTCCCAGCCATGAGCATGGGTTAGAATTTGTTAACATCTTCCATCTGTTAACATCTTCAGCTATATGCAGCCTTAAAAAAAGATGGAGACTTTACCTCTTTTATGTTTACATAGATGGAGCTGGAACATATTCTTCTTAGTAAAGTATCTCAAGAATGGAAGGAAAATTATCCAATGTACTCAACTCTACTGTGAAACCAATATATAAGCACCCACACTTCCATATGAATGCTAAAACCCAACTACAGCCCAAGGTGAAGGGGGATGAGAGGGGCAGGGGAGAGAAGGGGGAGAATGGGTGGAGGGAGGGTAATTGGTGGAACCACACCTATGGTGCGTTTTACAAGGGTACGTGTCAAATTTACTAAGTGTAGAATATAAATGTCTTAACATAATAATTAAGAAAGTACAGTGAAGGCTATGTTAACCAGTTTATTATAAGTATTTCAAATTGTATATAAAACCAGCACACTGTACCCCATAAATGCATTAATGTACACAGCTATGATTTAATAAAAAAAAAAAGAAGAAGAAGCACTTGAGTTGGAGGTTGCTGTGAGCTATGATGATGGCACAGAGTGAGACTCAGTCTCAAAAAAAAAAATAAGAAGAAATAAATAAGAAATAAAACATGTGAATGTAATCAATCTTTAGATGATCTGACTTTATTGTCAGAATCTAGTGACCCTGGCAGACTATTTTTTCACTTATTGCTCCATGGTATCTAACTGAGAAATGGACGTGTCAAATTTTCTGACCAGCAAACAGGCCAAGCTGGTTTCACCCTGTCTTCCATGTGTAAGCAGACAAAGGGAATATGGCCCCTGCTCAAGCAGAGTTCTATAAATTCCTTAGACTCGAGATTAATTCAAGAACAAAATGCAATAAAGAAGGGCTGGTCATGATTTTTTAATGAGATGAAAACATAAAGACTAAAAATTAGAGTAAAAGCTCCTGAATTCAAAATAAAGAACCAAGAAATGTTGAAAGAAGATGTATGTTTTCATAACAATGAAAAAGTTATAAATCTATTTTCTTGTTCACAGTGAGCGACAGTGGCTTCTTAAATCATTATAGAAACAAAAAGTAAAAAAGATTATTGTAAAATACAGAAAAGAAAGCAAATAGTAATCAAAAATAGAAGCATAAAATAATAAGATCAAACATGATAATTATGACAATAAATATTAAATGTAAGTCATTTTTATTTTTCTGTCCAAAGGAAACAGCCTCAGACCTGAGGAGAAAATACCTACAGTAGACCCTCCACAGCTGACACCTCCCTCCACTGACCACCTCCCTAACTTGCCCTAATTCCAGCCTGGACGTGTACCTCAGGAACATATCAGCACAGTAGGCCAGGTTCCTTATGTTACCACCTCTGTATGTCAACAACCAATCTGTTCCAGTCCCTTGGGTGGTCAACTTACAGAGGTTCTACTGTAATTCTGTAGCTTTTGGTAAATATACCTAAAATAAAATGACATGGAAAGACAAAAAAAAAAACCAACAGAATATGTTCATTCATATCAAAAATAAAAAATAATAAAGATAAACTAATTGTCTTAGGCTTGACTTTAAAAAAAAAAACAGTAAGCAAGTTAAAATACCTACTTCCTACTACTTTCAAAATTTTACATTTTGGAAAGGTAAAATATCTAGAGAGTAAATAGCTGAATAATACAGCAAAAACCTCCAGAGGGAGGAGAAAGAATCAAACACAGAAAAGCCAGCTCACCTTCACCTGTTTATAATAGGTCAAGCTGGCAAAAATAAGAACAGCAGAGATTTTGAAAAGACAAATGAAATTAATGAAAACATATTCTTCTTGATAATGCAGAAACAGAGAATTCACCTTTTAACATACATATTTTAAGATATAAAAAACTTCAAAACAAATAGTTTGTAAAATAGCAATAAAGAGGCTGCTAAACATGAAAACCGTTAGGTTTGTTCAAAGGCAGATTCAGAGACACGGTCACAGCTTTAATTGCTCCCCCTGATAAATATAAAAGTAAATGAACTAAACAAATTTTAAATGGTAAAAAGAAAAAAAAAGGAAAAGATTCCTTTAAAAAGGTAAAAAAATAAATTAAATATATGTAAAAAAATAAGAAAGAAAAGAAATGAACTGAATGAACAAATTCCATACCTCCTTATTTTTAAATAACAGTGATGATGAAATAGATTGCACTTCTTAAACTGGTGTTAAAAAAATTGAAATTTGTCCCAGAGGGTATTAATAACTGTGCCAAGAAAAAGTCTACTTCTACACAAATAAGTTCTTTATTTTTAAGTTCTTTTGATCACTAATAGACTTCAAAAGCTTTTCCTTTTCACTTTAGAACTTCTCAGGTCTTTTCTTATGTTAATATGTACTTTGAATCCTGAAGAAGAGCGTTAGGACAATTTCCCAAGCTTATTTGCCATTTTTTTAGTATTCCGAAAGCAGCTTGCAAAACACTAAACTAGACAAACTTCTTGCAAAATTGTTAAAGAAAACAACAGAAGTAATTAATTACATTAGAAACAATAAAATGGAAATAATAATGAATAGAGGAAGAGGTATTAAAATGGACCGCTGTACACAATTGCACATTATAACAAATGGGAGCACATTATATCAGGGAGCACTGGCTATCCAGACACGCCTTCTTGTTCATGCAATCTGTGTTCTAAATCAAGACATGCTATTATGAATAAAAATATGAGTATAAAAATGTTTAGCCAAAATCAAACTTTAAGTGAGCATTCTTTAACCACAACTCAAATCGTCCTCTCTGGCTGAAAAGGTACATGAAGGTGAAAGGAAATGTCAGGGACCCCCTACTGTAAGGGGGGGGCAGGAAGAGGGGATTAAGTAAATGTGAGGGGTTCCTTGGGCAAATGTGGAGCAGAACAGAGAAGCCCCCAAACCAGGAATGAGCTCCACTCTGCACTAAACACAGAGGACAAGTTACAAATGCTGCATCCTGGAGCCGAGTAGAGGTGACCAACCACACAGGAGGCCTGGGAGACTGCCACTAAGATTTGACCCCTTCTCCTCCCACTGGGAAGTTTGGCCCTGTATGCAGGTCCTGAACGTGAGCATCTGTCTATTTTCATTACAGCTGTTGTGCTCTGCTCCGGAGAAGCCAGCGGCCTACGGGGCACAGCAGTGAGTTCCCAAATCCTTGCACAGGGGATTAGATGAAAAGCAACTGTAAACTATTTCCTGCTTTATAACTGTACACTCAAGACGTTTCTACCTTAAGAGTTTGCATAACTTCATCCGTCTTAGGTAGTTGAGGAGCAACCACTAATTAAGACGTGTTAAGAGTGTGACTTTCCTGTGTAACAGACCTGCCTAACTGAAGCCATTTCACAGCACACTTAGAAATACGGAGTCCTCCGGGAAGTGGCTGTTTGAAAATGAATTATAACTCTAATTCTAAGCCTGACATCAACCGTATAAAATAAAGACGTGCAAGCCAATTTCCTTTGGGAATGTAGATATGAAAATCTAAATGAAGTATCAGAAAGTAGAAATACATTAAAAGAATAATATACCCCAGAGTTTATTCTTAGTATCCTTTAAATAAAAACTTACTTCAAATCAAAATGATAATTAATAAAAAGTAATTAATTACTCCATATGCCTGAAGTATCTGCCATGCAAGCTCAGAAGTGCAGCCATTTACATGCTTGGGTCATTGGACAAGACCCATTGGACAAGTGGAAGAGCCACTCTCATTAAAGCCAAGAGGAAAGATGTATCTGAACTATTCATTTATGCATGTGAATAAATTAAAATATATAAACTTTAAGAAATAAAATGCAACCATTGTGTACAAATTATACAGTATACTTAGAAAAAAAACAAAACAGAGGGCATCAACTAGACGGCCATCAGAACTGGGCATTGTGACTCACACCTATAATCCCAGAACTCTGGGAGGCCGAGGCAGGATGATTGCCTAAACTCAGGAGCTGGAGACTGGTCTGAGCAGGATAAGCCAGTCATGATGGCAGACATCTGTAATCCCAGCTACTCAGGAGGCTGAGGCAAAGAGGATCACTTCAGCCCAGGAGTTCAAGGTTGCTATGAGCTATGACACCACGGCACTGTACCCAGGGTGACAGGTTAAGGTTCTGTCTCAAAAAAAAAAAAAAAAAATTCAAAGTTCAGCAAAATTGCCAAAAACAAGATACTTATGAAAAATCAGTAATTCTTTTACTCCAACAATATGAGTTAAAAATGTAATGAAAGAGAATTTATCCACAGTAGCAATAAAAATACTACTTGTATGGTAATGACTATAAAAAGAAGAATACTACCAATATTAATACAACTTCTACAATGTCCTGAGAAACAAAAGATATAAAATATTTTCATTTTTCCCAGATTCATACTTTGGTGCATTTTCACTCAAAATAAAAGAGGAAAAATTTTTTACATGATAAAATGATTTGAAGCCCTTCTAGAAGACAAACTGGTTGGGATAGCAAGAAGAAGAAAATTATTAAAGACATGTGATGTAAGAATAAGGGTGAAGTCCTTTGAGATATCAAGCTCTACCTAGAAACTACAAAAGTTGACAAAAAATGGGAAGAGCACAGCAAGTGAGAAACAGTTGTGTGTGTATTTCTCAGAAATAACCTTTTTTTAAATTTTGATACATGATAAAAAGACATTCTAAATCTGTGGTTAAAAATATTACTCAGCGAAGAAAATTAGTTCGATTGGCTAACAACTTAGAGAAAATCATGTCTCCATCTTTACCTACCACCCTGTAATAAAGACTGGCTTGGTTGGTTGGCCCGTGGATTTTTGAAACTTGGAATGCAGCAGTTCCCAACTAGAGGTTCAAATCAGAATCTCCTGAGTTCTTTCCTCATACATGTGCCTGGGCACCCCTCCCCTCAGACACAGGCCAAAGGACGAGTATTCCAGTGGATGGTGGGATTACGGGCTCTAATTGGCAGGGCCCCTTCTGTTATGACAAGGCCCTGCCATCTGGGAAGCATTGAAGACACAGAACTGAGTGGAAATCCCAACTCTGTGACTTGTTAGGAGTGAAACTTTAGGAAACTGACCTGGTTTATATGAGTTTCCATTTCCCCAATTATAAAGCGAGGATGAAAATAACTACTGTAGGCTCAGCACCCCTAGCACAGTGGTTACGACGCCTAACACAAGCACCGAAGGTGGCAGGTTTGAACCTGGCCCAGGCCAGCTGAACAACAATGACAACTGCAACAAAAAATAGCTGGGCGTAGTGGTGGGTGCCTGTAGGCCCAACTACTTGGGAGAGTGAGGCAAGAGAATCGCTTAAGCCCAGGAGCTTGAGGTTGCTGTGAGCTGTGACAACATAGCACTCTACCTAGGGCAACATAGTGAGACTCTATCTCAAAAAAAAAAAAAAAAAAAAAAAGAAAGAAAGAAAAATAACCACTGTAAAATATCATTGTGAATACTAAATAAAATGACACATGTAAAGTGCCTATTATTTCATAATTATTTCATAAAAATAAATACTGACAAACAAGCTTGCTTCTCTGTCTGAAAAACCATGTCTTTAAAACAAATCTTTATATTTAGTATTTTTCCTTCCATTTGTCAAGGAAAGGGGCAGAAGCATCATCACAGATTCCCTTCCTGGTGTTTTACCTTATTCATTTAAACTTAAAACATAAACATTTACACTTGAGTAAGTATGATTAAAAATTCAAGGGATGTAGCGGTAGGCGTCTGTAGTCCCAGTTACTTGGGAGGCTGAGGTAAGGGAATGAATAGCTTAAGACCAAGAGTTTGAGATTGCTGTGAGCTGTGACACTACGGCACTCTACCAAGGGCAACACAGTAAGACTCTGTCTCAAAAAAAAAAAAAAAAAAAAAGGCAATTCAAGGGATAGGCTGAGAGCAGTGGCTCACATCTATAATCCTAGCACTCTGGGAAGCCAAAGCAGGTGGACTGCTTGAGCTCACGAATTTGAGACCAGCCTGAGCAAAAGCAAGATCCCATCTCTACTAAAACTAGAAAAACTGAGGCAAGAGGATTGCTTGAGCCCAAGAGTATGAGGTTGCAGTGAGCTATGATGCCACGGCACTCGAACTAGGGCAACAGCTTGAGACTCTGTCTCAAAAAAAAAAAAAAAATCAAGGAATGAAGAACAAAAATAGGTTAGAACTCAATACATTAAATTACTATTTCTTCTAAAGAAGGAGAATGGTGCATGCAGAAGTTCTCATGCAGGAAATCAAAGACTTACATAAAGGCGCACAGCAGAATACATCAGAAGAGCATTGTAAAAACCCGGGCTTATTAGGCCACTTAAGCTGGACACTGCCATATGAAAATGAAATAAGTACTTCTGAATTAAAATCTAAGTGCAGAAAACTAGGTCCTCTGGGTGTAAGAACCCTTCCCAATTCTAAATGTTCAACAATGGCTTCCTTAAAACATCTACAATGTTTGTTTGTTTGTTTTCAAATTCTCCCTACACCATTCCAAATTATCCGTTTTCTCTGTTATAATTTTTTCTCAACTTTCCAATTAAAATTTTTCTCTTTAAAGCTCATCATTGTGTTTGTCATTTTCTATATCCCATTCCAAAGCTCCTTCTTAGGAGAAGAAAAGGGGAAAGAAAGAAAGTTTAATACATTCTTTCAGTTAGAAAATTATCATTGCTACCTTAGCAACCTATTAACAGCCTAAGAATTCTTTCTTATATCAAAAATGTTAAAAGAACAGATTTAACACAAATCCAGGGGCCTTTTATGCAAAATAAAACACTTTTTATAATTTTGGTCACAATCTCTAAGTAAACAAAACTTCTATTCTAATGGAATAACACATCTCACATTTCTATTATCCTGACACAAATACACCCTTACTTAATATTCTGTTTCTGTGCTTCCCCCCTTCCTTATAATACTCACAAGGAGTTTTAACTTCCCCCTAAAACCTCCAACTACAGATGGATAATTTTATAGTCTTTGTAATTTTTAGCACAATCATTCCTCGCTGAACACTTCCTGTCACCATCTGCCTCTTCTTAAGGCCAAATGGGAGTTTTCTGGGCTTGTTTGTTTTTCTGCACAGCCTGTTGTCTGACATTTTTCTCACCACCTTCTGGCCTTCTGTGTTTTTGGATCACTGCTCCAATCCAATGGACCCTGCACTCATCCTACTCTGTGAGTTCTGATGCTTCCGGTGGATCTTGAATCTTGATCAGCTAAGCTCTCAAAAGGAGTGGCCATGATATCTGTGTTTTAAAAGAGCACATTTATTACATTCCTGAATCCATTATTCTAGATGACACCTGCACTGTGCCATCTATCTTCATATAAAAGATCACAGGATGAGAAACTCTCCATTCCCAATTTGATCCCAACAGCATGTGCAATACTACCACATGAATTTGACTTCGAAGTCCCTCATAATCTATGCTTAGTAAAACGCCCTTTACACACAATCAAAAAAAAAAAAAAAAAAGTCAGACTTTGTTAATGTTGAACAGAAAATGATGAATGGTTCTCAGTTTTCTCATCCACTATAAATTATCTGTTAAGGGTCCACCAAGCTCTAGGCACTATTCCAGGAGATTCAAAGGTAAAACTAACCAACCAACCAACCAATCAAAAACAGACAAAACACTATGTTGTAATAAAAAGAACTGAACTTCAGTGAGGCATCTCATTTCTCACATCTAAGCTGCTATGATCTACCTAATTCAGCACTCGTCTCTACACAGCTTTCTCTGGGTTAAAATCATGATTCTAAGAGAAATGCACTCATTACTATCATAAGAGACAAAACCAATGATAAATAAAATCACTGCCAGTAACAACATGCAGATGAATGAACCCACTCTGCTGTTTGCCACACTGCAATCCTGCCATCAAGTGACCCCTCGCAGCCAAATTCCTTATCTGGACAGGAGAAGCATAAATCCTACCTATTACATTGCTTTATTATAGAGATCATCTCTAGGAAGCCCAGACCCTTAGAAATCATTCAATAATGAACAGCTCTATCTATAAGTCAAATGTAATTTAATAATATCAAGAAAATTATATTTAACTTAGTCTAAATATTTTTATATAGCTACATTGGACTTCTAGGAAATTCACTCCTTTTTTTTTCAAAGTTCAGACTGGGGGAATTGTACAATTTCCCAATTTTCATAACCACCAACCTCCTTCCTGCTGCTGTTGCTCCACCCTGCTCACTCCTTCCGCCCTCCCCTCCCTAACCCATTCCATCTTACTATTTTCTAGTCTGAAAAAAATGGGCCTTTCTATCTGCCTCCTAAGCCCAGTGGTTGATTTGTACCTTTCATTAGGAAATCTGCCAACTCTCTAAATAAAACCCAACTCCAGTCCTGCATGGTTATAGTGAAAGGGCATCCCATATGTGGGAGAGAAGAAGCTAGGTGGTTACCTTTTCCCAGAATTAATTCTCTCACTGATTCATTCATTCAATATACCAGAAAATTTTTGTTGAGGGCCCACTGTGTGCCAGGCGCTGTCCAAGGTTCTGCGGATGTGGTGCTGAAATAAACGAGGTGCCTGCGATCACAGAGATTATGGCTGAGCAGGAAAGACTGCAAACAGGGTCATTAGGAGGCATCCATAGGAATACTGGATCACAGCGGGACAGACCTACATAACCCAGGCCTGAGGACCAGGAAGACACAGCCCTGCACCAGGGGACTGTGGTGGGGAGACCAGCTGAGCAGGGGACCAGGAAGACAGCCCTGTACCAGGGGACTTATGGGGAGACCAGCTGAGCAGGGGACCAGGAAGACAGAACCCTGCACCAGGGGACTTATGGGGAGACCAGCTGAGCAGGGGACCAGGAAGACACAGCCCTACACCAGGGGACTTATGGGGAGACCAGCTGAGCAGGGCACCAGCGTGAGCAAAGCCTAGGATGAAACTGAGTCCAGGGCTCTGGAGGGCTGGGGACATGCAAGTTCCATCAAGGAGCCTAAATTGTCTATTCTCTGTCCCTTTGCTGGTCTCCATTCTGTTGCCTCAAAGCTTGCAGCACCCTTGGGTGTGAGTGCTTCCCTGCTAGAAATTTAAAACAGTAGTTTGTGTCTCCCCCAGGGGTTCCAGTGGTAACAGGTGGCAGCCTCCACAGGGGTGGGTGTGTGGAGAGGGGTGGGCAGAGTTAGGGCCAAAGGTTTAGCAAGACCCTCTGCATCACCTTCTCCTCCCTTCATTGCCAGACTGGGCTTAGCTTCATTTAGGAGGCCAGAAAGCTTCCCTGCTTCATATACCCTACCCTAAGGCAATGATTTGGTCTTATTTAAAGTCAGAGTACAAGGCTGGGTGCAGTGGCTCACGCCTATAATCCTAGCACTCTGGGAGGAGCTCATAGGTTCAAGACCTGCCTGAGCAGAAGCGAGATCCCATCTCTTAAAAAAAAAAAAAAGCCAAGCATTGTGGTAGGCATCTATAGTCCCAGCTACTCAGGAGGCTGAGGCAAGAGAACCACTTGAGCCCAAGAGTTTGAGGTTGCTGTGAGCTGTAACACCACAGCACTCTACCCAGGATGACAAAGTGAGACTCTGTCTCAAAATGAATAAATATACATATAAATAAATAAAGTCAGGGTAGAGTTGGCACAGGAGTATGAAAGGTAGCTGAGTTGGCAGAGAAGCATCCCTTGTTTGGTCCAGGCCCTAAGTGTCCAAGAAGAACACCGATGCCAGGCCTGGGACTGGAGGCCCAGAGCCGGGCTGCAATTCCCTGCTCTGCATTCAGTGTTTACCTCTAGTGGATCTGGGTCCCAAACACAACTGAAGTAAACAAGCAAACAAGAAAGATCTTTCTCGTTTGAGAACTGGACAGAAAAACACATTGACGTCTAGTTTGTTCATATTACCCGAAAAGAAGATAGAAGACCATGAGTGACAAATGCAACACGTTATATGTCATTATGTGGATGTATCTGTATTAATCTGACTTATACATTTATACAGAATCTATAAGCTTTTGAGTTATGAAATAATTTGGTGACTACATCAAATAATCAGGGAATAAGAGAAAGACATGGAATATAAAAGTTTACCAAAAAGCTTTTATTCACCATGGAAATTTAAGTATTAGTCATTATTAATTATCCCAAAACATACTTTAAAGGAAAATAATATTAAGAAATTATTAAAGATTGTGGGGACAGCTCCTTTGAATAATACTGCTTTTATTTTTCTGTAATTGAAGTGATGAAAGAATTTATTAAATTACTCTGCAGGTAGCAGTAGTTTTGAAAGCTAATCCAAGTCGGTTCTCACACAGTGGCACCCAACAGAACAACAGCAGATCCCACAAAGTGACGGAGAAAAAACCCTGGTCTGCTACCCCTTTACCGAGAGAAGGAGATTAACTCACTACCGTGGAAACTTGCAAAGATCTTTCTCTGAAGGTTTTCCCACCAATTTATGCAAGAAAGTTAATGATCCAGAGGCATTTTTAGGCTTGACACTATTAACATTTTCAATAATTTTACTTATTTATAATTTGTCAGCAACATGGTTAAAGGTGAAATAAGTTAAGGGTCCAAACCCAATGTCTCATTTTAACATTTTCATTTGGAACTAATTTACAATAATGAAGAAAATTCATGTTTCTAGTGTTAATTATATTTTGCTTTTTAAAAAATTGGCTTCCTGCTTTCCAAATGTGGCACTTTGCAATGTCACTGTAGCTCAGTTCAAAATGCAAATATGCCCTGAGGAAATAACCAGTTTCCCCTGCAGTTATGTGAGATGGTACCAGTCAAGCTCAGTTTTATTCTGAATGCACTCCCCCAAATTACTTTTTATAAGTACTGTACACAAGATATACAGTATATATCAGACTATGTATAGTATATATATATTCTATGTATGTGTGTACATATATATATATATATATATATATATATATATAGCTCATCTAGGTTAATTTTTGTTCAACATTTTTTTTTCCTCAGAGACAGAGTTTCACTTGTCACCTTAGGTAGAGTGTGGTGGCATCATAGCTCACAGCAACCTCAAACTTCTGGGCTTAGGCAATTCTCTTGTCTCAGCCTCCCACATAGCTGGGACTATAGGTGTCCGCCACAACACCAGCTATTTTTTGTTGCAGTTTGGTCAGGGCTGGGTTCGAACCCACACCTCGGTATATGGGGCCAGCGCCCTACTCACTGAGTCACAGGCACCGCCCATTGTTCAACATTTCAAACTGCGTAAACCAGTTGACAGTCACTAAACTATCCTAATGATAAAACTAGGTGGCCCACAGAAGAAAACTATTCAAGCTGTTAACATACACACACATCTGCACACACAAAATTTATGCAAGAATATATTCTTAGCTTCCTGACTGCATCACTGTTTTAATTTATTCTTACATAAAAACTATCCTTAGAACCATAACAAATTTTATTTTGCCAACATCTGACTTTAGTTCAGACAAGTATGCTCAGGGTATTTAGGTTCACCCTTCTCTAAAGCATGTTAACCTATTCATTATAAGATTCTTAAAATTGTATACCTTTGTTTTTATTTGTCATTAAAAAAAAAACTTTGTTTGGAATAAAATAGATTTTATCCAAAGATGCAGAACTATTTTTAAGATAAATAGAATCTAATCAATGTGATAGATTAAGCCTCTTTAAATATTAATTCTTCCAATTATTATAGTGACTTATGAAACAGTAAAATCTTAAACCATGAATTATATAGCTTTGAAAATTCTAAATCCTTCATGATTTTATTTTTGCTCTTATATTACAGGAAAAAACATAAATCCCCTGAGAAAATAACAAAACAAAGACATTCTTTTCTCAGTATGCTACAAGCAAGCTCAGGAAATATTTCCAACAGAACATTCTTCTTGTCCATATTAAAATAGAATGTTTCTCAAATGCTATTAATAATTTAACCTAGAATAGAATCATAAATATGCATGATTGGAAGATCACTTGCTCTGTCTCCATCCCCAGAAAGACCTTTGACTAAGCATTTCCAGAAAGTTGAACAGCTGCCCAGTTTTCAGCTATTTCTGGGCATGTCTATGCTAAAAGCTCTAGAAAGGCAAAGGCAGGGCTTCGCGGACATCTTTGGGGACCTCTGGAGCTGTGTCCTTCTCCCCTCCTCTGTGTTCAAGCTCCATGGCTCACATCTGCACCACAACAACCAGCCTGCAATCTGACCATCCCCTTACACCACTGTCTCACACACCAGAGTTTCAAAGGCACCTCAGTGATCCTCACTTTTTTGAGAAAGTAAGCTCAGAAAAGTCAAGTGACTTGCTTCAAGTCTCAAAAGTAGTAAGTCATAAGGCCAGAATTCAACTAAGGACCATGTGATTCTAAAGCCCTCTGAATTCTCCATTACACTGTGTTTCTACCCAAAATCTAGCATCAAATCAGATAAAGCTAGTGTTGAAAAGAGGTCTGCTAATGGAGCTAATGTATTAACACATCACATTCAATCCCAACTCCACCATTCCCAACTACACATCTTCAGGTGACTCTGCGACCTCTCTGTGCCTCCGTCTCCTAATCTGTGGGGAGACACTAATGCCCCCTGACCCTCAGAGGATCTAGCTGACCACACCTGTTTTACTCACTGTCCTGTTACCAGCATCAAGAATTTTGCCCAAGTGTTCACTAACGTTAGTATTTATTTTGAAACTACAAAGGACTATGCCATTGTAAGGTGTCAATATAATTATAAAAATGTACTTGTTTATTTTTTAATTTATTTTGGATTCACATACAGGTGCGTGGGATCAGGCTCCGTTGTCTACGTAAGGGCTCTCCTAGCTGCACTCGAGTCCTCCACCCAGGAGGTGTGCCCTGTACCTGTACGTTGTACCCTACTGGTGGGAGAAGAAGGTATTTAAATATGTCTACAATTTCCCCATCACCAAACAAATCATGTTTTTAAAAATCCACAATGTCTAAGTTACACTCCCATCTGTTCTTGCAAATGTAAAGTTGGCATCTTTCTCTTTTGTTTCTTCCTCAGCTTTGCCAGACTGTGCTTGGCCCTTTCAAACCAAACCTCCTCTGTTTATCACATTTGCAAACCCCAACTTTCAGAGCTTAGGCCCAACTGCATGAAAGCACTAAACTCTGCTCTGCTTGTGGAAGAGGCTGTTCTGAGGTAACAGCTGCCTGTGGGATGCAGGCTCCACACCTTTGAAAGATGCTGGCCCAACCAGAGGCAGCTGCTGAGTAGCCATTTGCTGTAGCAAAACAGTTATCAATCATTAAAAAAAAAAAAAAGATGCCTCCTTTGTAGACAGAAAACACTTTCTGGTGTCACCCCCTAGATGAATTCAGAGACACGCTGGCACCCATCCTCTCCCCATGGCCCTTCTCCAGCACCTCCTGTAAGGAAAGGCGTTTCCCTCTGTCACCTGCAACAAGTGTGTGCTGCAGGGAGCAGAACCAGAATCCACCACACTGTTCACCTTGTGCTGAAACAGAAGCACACTTCTCACTTTGGATTTCTATAAATTTTATTGCATTAGTCATGTGATTGGATAAATCTGTGCCCAAACTCTTCATAGGTCCCCATGAGAAAGCCCTATCAAGCACATCACAAGGTTCCCACATGAACTGCGACAAATTAGAATTCCAGGGCTGTTCCTCCAAAAGAGGAGAGACTAGTTTTCCCTCCATTCGAGGAAGAGTGAGGGGGGCACATGCATTCATTACCAAGGCCGCTCTCAGCCAGTCAGCTAACAATTTCTAGGGCACTGACTTCTAGCTGTGCAGAATGTTAAGCATGCCCACCGGGACTCTGCCTGAGCTCTACACAATGAGATAAACGACACACAACAAGGGATCAGGGAAGAAGGGAGGAGGGAAAAAAGAAGGGTACATGTAGAAGGAGGAATAAAGACAAAAAGTTGACGCAGTCCATTTTTAAATAAACACATACTACCAACACCTCTCTTAGCTACTAAAAAACTCACAACAACACTTCCTTTTTTTGAGACAAAGTTCCTGCTCTGTCAACCTGGGTAGAGTGCAATGGCATTGTCATAGCTCACAGCAACCTCATACTCTTGGGCTCAAGCGATCTTCCTGCCTCCTGCTCCTGAGTACCTGGGACCACAGGTGTGCACCACCACATAAGCTAATTTTTTCTACTTTTTGTTTCACTCTTACTCAGGCTGGAACTCCTGACCTCAAGCCTCAGCCTCCCAGAGTGCTAGGATTACAGGTGTGAGCCACACTGCTGGGCCTCAATGATACCTTTTTGTTTTAATAATTTCTGTCCACACAGAAGAGAAAAAGGATGTGAGGGAGATCCCTTCTAAAGAGGAGAAAGAGATCACCTCTCAGAACAATGAACCAGATTTTTATCTTAATACTGTGGTTAAGATCTCCTAGGTAATGCTGAAGTTATCACTTTCCTATTTCCTTTAAGTTCCCCATTCACCACGCTCTGCTGAAGAGTTGGCGCTTAGCCTCAGATCCGGAAGCATCCCCAGAAAACATACACGTGTGCACCTGTGTGCATGCACACACACGCATACTCATGTACACACGCACCAGTGCACACACATGCACAAACACATGCACACACACACACACTTCTTTTCTCTCTGTGGAAAATGAAAATTAATTTTGAGCACGATATTCTCATTTTCTAAGCTAATATCAGGTTTTCAGTTAGATATTTAAAATGTCTTCTTATAAATCACTCTACTCCCCATTTTGAGGAAGGGAACAAAGGAAAGACAAATATGGTCCCCTCTTCTGTATTGTATTGTCTTTTCTATATTTTTTAATAGCTGCAGACTTTTTAGACTTCTGCCTCTTAAATTCATCTTATTAAGCTTCTATTTCAGCTCCTTTTGGGATATGACAAGATTCCAAACATGTAATAAAATTAAATCACCAATAACAAACAACTGGGTCTTTAGAAGAGCTACAGGCCTCCTGGTTTGCTCACCCAGTGGGGTGTGGCTTTCTACATCAGGCACCACTGTGCATGAGACCATTAACAGACCACCCCAAAGGAGTTGGTTCATGGCTCTGGAATTTAATAATATGTTTTCAATCTTTTATAATTTCTTTTTTAGTGAGTTGTTCATATAGTTCAAGATTGATCCATTAAGACCTCTGATTTTAGGCTGGGCATGGCAGTTCATGCCTGCAATCCTCGAACTCTGGGAGGCCGAGGTGGGTGAATCATCTGAGCTCAGGAATTTGAGACCAGCCTGAGCAAGAGTGAGCCCCTGACTCTAAAAAATACCTGGGTGTTGTGGTGGGCACCTATAGTCCCAGCTACTTGGGAGAGTGAGGCAAAAGAATCACTTGAGCCCCGGAGGTTGAGGGTGCTGTGAGCGGTGATGCCACAGCACTCTACCCAGGGCAAGGAGTGAGACTTGTCTTAAATTTAAAAAAAAAAAAAAAATAGATCTCTCATTTCTTTTAAAAGCCTTGTGTGGTTGACAGGTAAACCTATTTCAGTAAGAAAGCCAATTGGTATACAATCCTAACATTCTTTAAATTTCACTAATACTGGGCCTGCAGTGAAACTTTATAGAATTCAACAATAGGAGGGGCCTAGAGGAGCCTGAAGTATAAATAAACTGTAGTAAAAAAACAGTTCAACGAAGACTGGCCCATCCATGTTCCATCCAGGGTCAGATAGCCACAGCATTTCACTGCTTCTTAGAAAACATTGATATATTGCTGCTGTTGACATTTTCTTTACCAATATTTCACTGGTATACTGAAAGACTCGGAGTCAAAAAATAATCAAGTCCATTCTTTATTTTTAGTCTCACACAAGTGGCATCAATCTGCGGAAGTTGACTTTGCCATTAGAGGGTGGGGAGAAGGTTCTCAGCAGCCTCCCTCCAGGACTGCCGCGTGCTCGGTGAAATGGCCTGGCCGCTCTCTCTGCACTTCTCTCATCAGTCACACCAGAACCACCATCCCCACCACAAAGCACCTGTGCACGTGCTCACCTCCCGCTCTCCCAGCTGCTCTAGGCACATGTGACAAGGCCAATGTAGGACAGGATGCTGCTGCTCTGTGATTATACCAGCTGGAAGTAAGGGCTTCAGGTTATCCATAAACTGATCCCTTCCCGTTATGTCTCCTAAAGAAACCTTTTCAGCATTCCAAGAAGAATAAATGTTTTCCTCCTTTATACTCACTTAGCCCTTTGTAACTATTACCGACAGTGTGTCATTCCCTCTGCATCTCCCTCCACCCCCATGGGAAGCTCTTTGAGTATCAGGACACAGGGAATCTCCACAGTGGCCCCTGCACCTGCAGCTGCACCAGCAGCACCCCTAGGGACAGGCCCACCGAGTCAGAACCCCACAGCACACGTTGTAACAAGCCTTGCAGGTGATTCTGCACACGTTGTAACAAGCCTTGCAGGTGATTCTGATTCACCATCAGCACTGGGAACCACGAATGCACTCAAACAAGCATAGATTTGGGAAGCAGACAGTCCAAGGTTTGAAAATTCCCACTGAATCCCATGTCGTGTGATGACACCACACAAGTCATCTGCCACCTCGGCGTTACCTCTCCTGTCTATGAAATAGGGGGAGAGTGCTGAACAAGGCCGGGCGTGGGATGAGACCTTGCACACTCCAACCCTTCCGCTCTGTGATCTTCACTTCCCATGTCTAGTCAACACTCCATACCTTTTACTTAATAGAATCAAATTGAACTGAATGGAGTAGTAAGAATGGACACACCATCTAGAGCCAGACCATAATGCATCTGAAAACACCACGGCTGATAGATGTGGGTAACAGTGAGGAGAAAAGCCACGTGAAACAACAGCGAGCAAGTGTTCCAGGTTAGTAATCCTGCTACCGTCTCACAGTGACCCTCCTGCTACCTCAAATTTCTGCCATTATCTTCGTCACATAGGAATTCCACTGTTGGCTGGAAATCATTACCCCATCAATTCCCAAGTTCTTTTGTATTTACTGAGAATAAGTTAAGGTGCCCACTGAGCTTCATTCTACAGCAAATGTTTGCTAAATAACTCCTCTCAGTTGGAAATTGGTACCTTCTCCTCTACATCATTGTCTCGGATCTTAAAAAGTTTGGCTTCAGAGAGTTATGACAATCCCTGATATCTGAGGAAACCAATAACACAAATCCACAACTAGGGAAAATATTGTTGAGGGGTGGATTTTTAAAAGAATAATCTTATCAAGTAGTTGTGCTAGGACAACTGTGTATCCACATTCAAAAGAAGGAAGTTGGACCCCCATGTCACATGAAAATTAACTCAAAATGGATCAAAGACCTGATGTAAGAGTTAAAACTATAATACTCTTAGAAGAAAACATAGATATAAACTTATGTGACTTTGGATTAAGCCATGGTTTTCAGATATGACACCAAAAGTATAAGAAACAAAAGAAAAATGCATAGGCCAGGCACAGTGGCTCACTCCTGTAATCCCAGCACCTCGGGAGGCCGAGGTGGGTGGATCACCTGAACTCAGGAGTTTGAGACCAGTCTGAGCAAGAGTTTCTACTAAAATAGGGGGAAAAAATAGCCGGGTGTTGTGGCAGGTGCCTCTAGTCCCAGCTACTCAGGAGGCTGAGGCAAGAAGATCACTTGAGCCCAAGAGTTTGAGTTTGCTGTGAGCTATGATGATGCCAAGGCCACTCTACCCGGATGACAGCGTGAGACTGTCTCTCAAAAAAAAAAAAAAGAAAAAAGAAAAGAAAAATACATAAATTGGACTACATCAGAATTTAAAATTTTTATGTTTCAAAGGATACTACCAAAATAGTAAAAAGATAACTCACAGAATAGGAGAAAATTTTTGCAAATCATATATCCAATAAAGGGCTTGGTTTTAGAACATATAAGAAACTCTTACAACTCAACAATAAAACAAATTGCCCACTTAAAAATAAATACATAGCTGGGCTCAATGGTCCACACCTGTGGTCCCAGCCACTTGGGAGGCTGCAGGAGGAGGATCATTGAACCCAGGAATTTGAGATCAACCTGGGCAACAATAGGGAAACCCCATCTCAAAAAAAAAAAAAAAGAATAAAAGGAATAGACATTTCTTCAAAGACATACATATGACCAATAAGAATATGAAAAGATGCTCAACATTATGAGCTATCAGAGAAATGCAAATCAAAACAACAATAAAGTATCAGTGACTACCCAGTGGGATGGCTACAATCACAATGGTTATAATAATAAGTTGGTGGGGATGTGGAGGACCTGCAGCCCCATGTACTCTTGTACAGCTGGTGGAAATAGTGCAGACACCTGGGAAATAGCTGGCAGTTCCTGAAAATGTTAAACAAAGAATTACCGTATGATCCAGTACTCAGTATGTGCTCATAACTTATGTCAACATAAAGCCTGCATTGGGAAATTCACAGCAGTACTACGACGCCAGAAGGTGAGGCCACCAAGAGGTCCATCGATGATGAGTAGATAAATAAAACACCGTGTACCCATGCAATGGGATATTATTTGCCAATAAAAATGATGTAATGGGGTGTGCTACAAGGTGGATGAACCTTATGCTAAATTTAAAAATCCAATCAAGAAAGAGCCCATATTGTGCAATTTAGTTTACATGAAATATCTAGAACAGGCAAATCCACAGAGGGAAAACGCAGATCATTCTGCTTTTCCTGGAGCTGGTGGAGGAGGACGGTGAGGACACAGAGATGAGGAGAGACCATGAGCGGGGCGGGAACATTCCCAGGCTGTGGAGAGGTCTGTGTGGTGCCGTGATTACTCTGAGAACCACTGGATGGTGGGCTTTAACCGTGTGAACTGTTCACTGTGTCAGTTCTCCCTCAACGGAACTGTAATAAAGTCCTAGTAACAGGAAGGATTTCAGCCATTGTAATGAAAGAGGCAGGTTTCAGGATGAAGCCTGGAAACAGCTCAACTCTGAAATCTCAGGAACAACCTATCAAGTCAGTTTGATTATAGCTTCCTTGATAATAAATCAAAAGAGGTCAAACAGAACCTGGCCAACATGTGAGACCCCATCTCTACAAAAACAAGAAAAACCAGCCAGGCGTGTTGGTGGGCACCTGTAGCCCCAAGCTGCTCAGGAGGCTGAGGCAGGAGGATCACTTGAGCCCAGGAGTTTGAGGTTGCTGTGAGCTGGGTTGGGTGACAAGGAGATTGTGGCTCAAAAAAAAAAAAAAAAAAAAAGATGTAAAACAAAGATGAAAAGATGTGAATGAAATTTAAGACACAAATTACTAGAGGCTTTCAACTTCCCCTTTTTGTATTGTTAGCTAGCCAGGAAACACATTTCCATGGCATATGTCTCAATATAATTTCTGTTCAACAATTAAATCATTGTCATATTAATAGAGGTAACAGAATTAAAGAGCTGGGGCCTACTGATTGACTGGTCTAACTTCCAGATTTTACAAATAATGGACCTCCCTAACATCTTGCACTCCTCACTGATTCCCTGCCAGTGTGCAAACATCAGTTTTCATTTAATGCAATTCTAATAAACTGCCTTCTGGAACATGTGTTTGACAGCTTTCAGAGTATGAATTTCCACATTTCTAACATTGTCTCCTTTTCCGCACATAACTGATGAGAGACTCTGTTTGCTGCAATGGTAGGTGGTTACGGCCATCTCTGGTGATGGCCGTCCCTGCATCCAGTTGCCTTCCAGCTTTTTCCTTTCAAGAGTGTGCACAGTTATACGGAGCTACAAAAGAATCAAGTAGCTATCAAAATACTCTTCATAATCACCACTAATTTGTAGTTGACTCCCAGTGTGGACTTTTTCAACCTGAGCTCAGATCTGATGTGCCTCTGCTTCAGTTCAGGACCAGGCATTTCCTGGTGTTGGTTTGTGTCAAATCCAAAAAAGGGAAAGAAGATCTGGGCATTTTACATTCCAGATTCAAAACATAAACTTTATTCCCAAGAAAAAAAATCCTAGAAGTACTTTTATTTATTTTTTATTATTTTTTTTTTCAGTTTTTGTCTGGGGCTGGGTTTGAACCCTCCACCTCCAGCATATGGGGCCAGTGCCCTACTCCTTTGAGCCATAGGTGCAGCCCCTAAAAGTACTTTTAACCAAGTAATTTTCTCTTTTCCATTTTCAACTTGCTAAATGTCTCAGATTTTTATATGGACTCTTTCCTCTTCAAAGCAGAGTGTATTTTTCTGTGACATATTTTAAACTTGATACTATAATTCGCAGAGGATCATGTAACAGGAAAGAACCACCGGAAGCACCACCATCCTTCAAGAATGAATTATGCATCTCAGTCATCCTCTGTCACTACAAGAATAATAAAGGTATTAAAATCAAACTCGTTTATAAAACTGCTACAAAGATCTGAAAGGTAAACAGACAAATACAAGACCAGGCAGGAAATGTCTGCCCCCACCCCCTTCTCCATCACCAACAGATGGCTGCAAACCAGCAGTGGCGTCCTGACCTATAAACAAACTTTATCAAGTCTTTAATGTATCTTACGGAGGAACATGACTTACAACCTTCTAAAGAAGGGAGAACTGATGTGAAAAATAAAATCACCTGTCCATTTATCATCTTTTCCTGCCTATCTTTTCCTCTTCATTTCTCTGCCACCATCCTCTTCCAAACCCTCATCAAATTGTGCAGCGTCATTTCAACAGCCCCTGGCCAGGCACCCTGCCCCTAATTTAAACACATCTGGCTTAATTTTGAAATAACTAATTTCACCACACCCCCACCTTCCAGGAGGCATCCTAAGCTTTCAAGCCTACGAACCCTGCTATGCACCATCACGCCCAAACTCCCCTATCCTGCTTTCAAGGTCTCATAGATTGGGGGACCACCCAGTCTTCCAGAAGTACATCATGTTCCGCCAAACATAGCCCCTCCTCCACTCCAGGAACGCAGGTGCTCCACATGTCACCAAACAGAAACTAATGGAAGGGCAGAAAGCCTCGAGAATAATAATAATTCCTACTGGTTTTAGGTATATATTGTACACATAAACTGTGCAAAACACATCCCACGTGCTATTTCATCTGTACACAAACCTTATGTGGCAGGTTTTGTGATTTTACAGAATGTAAACTGAGCCATGTAGAGACTGTCTTCTTCCAGATCTTTAAACTGTTACATGGCAGAGTTGGGAGCCTATGTCTGTCCTGCTCCAATGCTCAGGTCCTTGCCAACGTGTTGGCTTCTCACAGTGAAGGTGTATTCTAGGCAGACAGATGCGCAGATCTTAAGTTCATGGGGAGAAGCCAGAGTATGTTTTTCTCATCACTGGATTATACTGAGCTGTACCTATTGGTATGAGTGACCTTGTTGAAGGAGAAAGTATGTAATAAGAAGAGAAAAAAATAGAAACAGAAGAAAAACATCAAAAAAAGCCTGAGGAGGGTTAAGGAGAACCAGGAGAGTTATTTAGCATAGTTAAAGAAGTGGTATTTTAAATCACAGCAAGGGGGAATAATCAACTCATAAAGCAGAAAAATCCACTAAGACCAAGTGAGGTAAAGAGTGAAAACTCATTCAAACGGATGGCTAAGAGGTAGGGAGACTCAAAACTCCTCCAGACTGGGACGGTTTGGAGAGGAAAGAGGGGTCTATCAGCCCACACCCCCAGTCCACCCATTGCCCTGCTGCAAACAGACACATGGTCTCTGATTAGGAAGTCGCCGGAGCCCTCTGGGAGAACAGTTTCAAGAGACTGATGCAGAGGAAGCCGCCATGATGTGAGTTCAGAATAATGGTGAGATAAGTGAGTAGGTAGATTCGTTTTTCAGAAAGCTCAGTTGGGCAATGGCTGAGAAAGGCTAGTGTTAGAGAGGGTCGGCCTCCTCCTTCCACCCTGCTGAGACTGCGTCCTGGAACGTCCCCATCCTCGGGATTTCCAGTCAGTCCTGGGCATGAGTCACCTTGACTGAGTCCTCTGCTTCACAAACTTCCATGGCATTAGTCATCATCACAGGCCCTGTGTGCCCAGACTCCGTGGCACTGTGTCACACCGACATCCTTTCTCTCCATCACATTGTCGTTCCTTTCTCTCGGTCACACCAACGTCCCTTTCTCTTGGTCACACCATCTTCCCTTTCCCTCAGTCACACTATCTTCCCTTTCTCTCGGTCACACCAACGTCCCTTTCTCTCAGTCACACCATCGTCCCTTTCTCTCGGTCACACCAACGTCCCTTTCTCTCGGTCACACCAACATCCCTCTCTCTCAGTCACACCATCATCCCTTTCTCTCTGTCACACCATTGTCCCTTTCTCTTGGTCAGACCATCTTCCCTTTCTCTCAGTGACACCATCTTCCCTTTCTCTCAGTCACACCATCGTCCCTTTCCCTCAGTCACTTTCTCTCAGTCACACCATCTTCCCTCTCTCTCGGTCACACTGCCATCCCTTTCTCTGACTATATCTCTCTGCTCACCTGTGATCCTCTAATAGTGAAAATTCACTGTGTTGGAAGGTTGTATCCTGACATCTCTTCTCTCCCTCTCTGCCCTCTCTCAGTGGCCTCCCCCAAAGTCCCCACTCTCACCCCCACCAGGCATGTGAATGACTCCCAAACCCTTTCCTCTGTCTTCACACTCAGCTCGGAAGTGAAGAGCCTCATTTCACACCGATGATGGTACTTCCCTCTCCAGGTGTGTGGTCCATGGCACTGCCTGAACATGCCAGAAGCACACATTGTCTTTGTCGTAAATCAGTGACTTGCTCATTTTCTGTTTCTATTAACTGCCAAACAAAAGAAGCCTAAACACTCAGACCAGCCCTCAAGGAAACCCACGACACAGCCAGGGCCTGTCCATTAAGATTCTGCTTTCTCTAGGTGTGCAGGACGCTGTGAGCACAAAAGGATTTTGTTGTTGTTCTCTGAGCATCACAATGGCTGGGCGGTGACACTGACTACGCTGCTGCTTCCCCTGGAATCCTCTCTCCTTCTACACTGGCCAAGATTCAGGCCTAGGCCTGGGCCATACAGACTAATTATTATTATTATTAACTAAATCTCCTCTATTGTTCGGTCTCAAACTTCAGTTGTTCTTGCTCTTGAGGTCTCTGCCATACTCCATCTCATCACAACACAGCACAGATGTCTCAGCCTCCCTGTTACATGTGAAGCTCCTCAAAAATAGAAAAGTCCTAGCGGGGTGCAATGGCTCACACCTGTGATCCCACCACTCCAGAAGGCCAAGGCAGGTGAGTTCAAGACCAGCCTAAGCAAGAGCAAGACACTGTCTCTAAAAATAGCCGGGCACTGTGACAGGTGCCTATAGTCCCAGCTACTCAGGAGGCTAAGGTAGGAGAATCACTGGAGCCCAAGAGTTTGAGGTTGCTGTGAGCTGTGACACCACAGCACTCCACCAAGGGTGACATAGTGAGACTCTACTCAAAGAAAAGAAAAAAAAAGGGAAAGTCCTTAATAATAGGATGTGTCTTTTAATTGATACACAATAGGTACTTATTGTTTAGAATCAATAGTTATAATTATTAATACAATAGATACATTTAGCATCTTTACACATATTACTTGAAAATCTATGATCTTTAGCCCTCTTAAATGCAAAAAAAAAAAAAAAACCTAACAACTATTCATGCTGTGATCTGTTAAACATCCTCAGTTGTCATTATTTTTAAAATATATCTCTATTTGGTTTATGGACACATAAGGTGAGAACTGTTTATCAAGAGGATTAATTTTTAGGCACATCAAGATTACCATGATCGGCTACCGATGTATATTTAGACATTTAAATCTTTACAACATAAGTAAGCTCAACAGGAGAGCTCTTTAATTTCTAGTATCAAAGCCTATGATCGTGAGATGAACTGGAACCTCTCTGTCACTGATTGGTTAAAACAACTAATGCCTGCAAAGCCTATTCTGAATGTCTCGGTGTCTCTCACCTGGTATTCTTTGTCTGACAGAACTGTGCCTTTAAATACAGCTACAGCCAGATGGTCTTCACCATAAAAACCAGCAGGAGATGTCACAGTGCTGCTCAGCAAGGAGGTCTGCAAACACCGCCAGTGAGCTCAGGCTTCCACACTGAGCCCTCTGTCACCATGGCAACGCCTACTTCAGAAAGAATACTGGATTTTCAAGGAATGAGCCGCCCACCTTAAAATTTTAGATCTTCTAAGCTATAATGATCAGATATGTTAGCTAAAGTAACTGCCTGGATATTTTCACGCATCTCAAACCAGGGCTATCTTGAAAAGCTATGTGTTCTTCCATCCCTAAATATTTATCTACATTCAATTTCTAACCTTCCTGGTTTCCTTGATAAACATACCCCATTTAAAGGTGTGTGCGTATTTGCTTATACATGCTCTTGTAGGCTAATGTCATAAACAGGAGGACAAACGTTAGTGACCTAGAAAATTTGCTGGTACGTGACACGCTCTTACCAGTCTTTTACTAATATTATCTCTGATGTAAATGTGCAATCAATGAAATAAATATCATAGAAAATATCAGAATAATATTGTTGCTGTCCTCTAAGTTACCTAATATGAATTTATTGAATGACTATTAAATCTGACTTTTAATACAGTTTCACGTTAAAGTTGAAATGATGATTTGTTCCATAAAAGAGAGATTCTTTTTTATATCTTTATCTAATAAAAATGCAAAAAATCTAAGACAATGTCTGGAAATACACTGTTGGATCAAGAGAAGATGGTGAGGTAGAAAGGGGACTTGCCTAGGAGCCAGGCAGGAGGGCAGCTAGGACACAGCAGCAGCGTCCAGTCATCTCAATGTAAGAAGGAAGATTTCCCCAGAAAAGGGAGAGGTAGGAAGAGAGGAGCTAGTCTAGAGAGAGAAGACAGCCACACAGGGGTCTCACGCACTGAATAGTGTATTTATGTAACAAGTCGCATACACATACGTATTCTAATCTTGGTTTTACCACTTACAAACCTGTGACGTTAAACAAATCATTCAATCTCTCTGGGCCTCAGTTTTCTAATTTGTAGTGTGGGAAAAAGAACAGTACCAACCTCACCGGAGTTATATGGATGAGTGGAGTTTTAAAATAGTGCTTGGCACTCACTGAGCATTATATAAGTATGAACAAAAAAATATAAAGTAAATTCCCACTCTCTCCACAACACGTAAACATTTTTGTTTAAACTTTAATTTTGTTCTTCATTTTGTAACTTATTTTGTGTTTTAAAACTTTGTTTTCAGCTGCCTTCACTTTCTTCTTTTAGTTTAAATATTATATTTCTGTCTCTTAGTATTTCCAAACATCTCTAATATCCTAATTTCTTACCTGATATTTCTAGCATGTGACGGCTCACTTTTTAAGAGCAATTTTAAAGCCAAGCTGCAGAAGTAACATAGCACAGCCACCGGCCACTCAGAGCAGCGGGTCTGACCAGCAGCCCCTGAGCCACCCAATGGACTCCCCAGCCCTGTTAACGACTCTCCAGAAGCTAATGCAGGGATGTGATGTGACATGTCTCCCAGGGACTATAATCTTCATGTGAAAAGAACAAAGTTGATTATCTGGAACGCATTTTGTTATGAAAACTCCAGTACATTTGAAATGTCAATACACACCCTTTTTTTCCTTTGGTAGGAGTAGGCAAAGAGAGGGCCACGTATTACAAATGAAACATCTTTAGAGCAACAACTTTTTGTGAGAGGAAAAAGTCCACGTGCATTTAGAATAGCTAGCTGGATAAAAAACGGCCTAGATTTTAGTTACTTAAGAGAAGGGAGGACTCTGCTTCACATCAAAATTAAACCAGTCCTCTGGCCCATACATGCAAGTTTAGGCTTACAAACATTTCGCTACAAGTGTACTTTTTTTAGTAATTCTACTTCCAAAGGACTTCAGGTATTGGTAGGCCTTGTGTGTGCCCAGGGAATATTCAGAGTCTTAAAAATTCCCCAGCTGTCCTGCACAACTCTCTACATGTGGATCAACGCATAACACCTTTGAATTACATCTAATGCACAGAATTTACTATTTCAAGTTTTATCTGTGCTATTTAGTTTCTAGCCTGAATATCATATATTTAAGAGAAAGCAAGAAACAAGATGAGATTTGGTACACGCTATGTCACACTCCATTTATATAAGAGAAGTTGAAAAGGGGCCTCCCAAAGTCATTTTTTGTTAGGCTGTCAAATAAATGGCTGCTAATAAAACCGCCCAATCAGATCATTACCAGTATTGTCCATTCCGACTTGTGCCACGCACAGAACTCTCTTCCCTACCCCATATTCCTTATCTTTCACTTGACTAGGCTCTGGACTCTCATTCTCAACACCCAAAAGTTATGACTATGCACAGATAAGATGGAGTATTGTAGCAATTGTCTGACTAGTCCCAAACAAATGCTTTCACTAGAAATAATGAAATAATCAAAATGAAAGTTATTTTACTCCAAATTAACTGTCAGAGTATCTCAAGTCTTTACATTGTTTTGTTAGCCCCTTTTCTGCTCATATGAAAACACACCATTTCACACAAACTTATAAGCCTAAAAACTTTGGAATATTTTGCTTGCCAATATCTTGACTATGAATTACCAACAGAATTCATCATCTAGTCATTTTGATAGAGTTGTTCATAGTACAAAAATCAAAACAAAAAATTTCACTTATATGTATTTCATATATATTCTCAAATCCTTACAATCCATACCACTAGCATCTGTGATGCAATTTAAGGAGGCCCTTTATTTCAGATATAGTTCCTACATATTTCTTCTTTTTAATAAAGGATATTCATTAAATATGCAATATAATAATATCAAAAATTCTCATGCATTTTATTGTGTTTTATAAAACATTCACAAGTATGGAAATAAAGTTCTTTGAGAAACTGTGTGATGGTTGCTGCAAAACATTCTCAACAAATAGGCAATTCCCATTGGCACAGATGACATTGTCGTGTTAAAATTAAATGCAGACACGTGAACAGGTCAACACAAGTACTGTGATTTAAAAGGAAGCCTCATCTAGTTTCAGTTATTGATCTCATCCACCCCTCCTCCAACACAGAGCACGTGATTCACTCTGCATGGCGGAGGCAAAGCTAGCACTGCCCTTACAAACCACAACTCCCTTACCGGGGGGACCAGGATTCTATGCTGGAATACATAATTTGGAAACCTAAGATTTTTCTGAAAAGGGTCAGTGAAGCGGGAGATGTCTGGCTTAAATTCCTCCCCAAAGTACATGTTTGTATTCTACGAAGCACTATTTGTATTGCAATTTATGTGTAACTGTCCTTTGCTTGACAATCGTGGGTTTTGCCAATTCTTGTTTTGAAGTAAGATAAAGCACTTCATCCCATCTCCCAAAGAAATTTACTCCACAAATCATTATGCAGGAGATTCTGCTGAGGTCTCCACCCAACATTTCTATTATCCCCAGGGTTCTTCTATAGCCACAGCCCTGAAGTCTTTCCTTCCTCCCCGACTCTGCACTGCCTCTTAACAAGCCTCCTTTGTATCCAACTTACTCACTCCTCAGTCCTGAAGACCCAGCCCTTCAAAGAGCCCATAAGAACGGTCTTCCAACAAAAACTTGTTTCTTCCTAGACAGTGCATTGTAGGGCCAAGAAAAATAACATTTTGTATATATACTTGCAATGTGCTGGAGTGACTTATTTCAATGCTTTCCTGATTTTTCTTTTTGCTACCCCAGGCCCTGTCCACCCACTTCTGGCACACCCACACCCACTGAAGGAGCAGGGCAGGAAGCTCTGCCCTAAGGATCTGAAAACATAGGAATGAGTTACATTCCAGTAAACTCCCTCACAGACTCCAGTTTACGCAAATGGCCTGGAATCCTCAATGCCCATGAAAGAAAGTGACATCCCCTCCTTCTTCCGTGCACACGGTCCTGGGAAATGCTCTAACGAGAGCACCCTGCTGCCCATCAGAAATGAAGTCCAGGCCTCCTGGGACCACCGCCTTGGGCAGGTGGTTTAACTTCTCTCTAAAGCTCTACTTAATCACCTATGAAATGCGAGTGTTACTTCCAGCCAGGAAAGAAAATTCTGTGATTCCGTGTTTCACAATTCTATGGGACGCTAATGAAGACTGGGCGTAATCTCAGGAGTAATTCAAAACAAACTTACCCTAATCACAAACCTATAATTGTAAAAATTGGTTAAATACTGAGTATTTCTGCACAGTGAATCTCTCTCCCAAAGGCATCTGCCAAGCTGCATGGTCATTATTCAGATGCAAGACGCACGCAGCTGGGGGAACGTTTGGAACGCAGCTGGCGAGGCACAGGGAGCCCCGGTTCAGTCCCCCTCGGCAGCCCCACCACACGGCTTCGTGTCAGTGTTCTTATCTCTGCAGTTCTGTTTTTAAACACAGTTTCTGAAGTGCATAGTCAAAACAGAATACTAATGGAGCTATTAATATATTTAACTGCTGGAAATTAGCGTAAGAAAATTATATACCATCTTTTTACTCTATGATTTTAACTAGAGAGTGTTCAGTGACCTGGAAGGAAAGTATTAGTAATTGTTGTTTGTAACAAAATATGTCACACACTTAATATAATTATATATAATATGTAATACAACCACATTATATGCTTGACATACATACATAACATATCGACGTGTTTGTGTGTGTATACAAAACATGTTAGTATAAGCTTCACCCCCAGTAGTATCATCATCCAGATGAGGAAAACCAACTCCATAGGCCAACATCCTGAGAACTATATTCCCTACCAGATGAAAATTTCATGCCAGTGGGATGTAATTGTCTGGCATAGCATATAGCTAATGCTTGTAAGTCATCTCATTCCAGACAATAAAGAAAAAGACACAGATATGTGAATGATCCTCCTTGGTTTAAAATGAAGTTCTGTCTTCTGTGTTCCAGGTTTCATTCACATTTTAGGCCCTGCTGAAGCCCCTCCTCCTGATGAAAGCCCCTCCTCCTGAAGCCCCTCCTCCCACTCAAACCCCCCCTCCCGCTGAAAGCCCAGCCTCCTGCTGAAGCCCCTCCTCCCACTGAAAGCCCCACGGCTGGCTTCAGCTCCCACAATGCCCCCTGAGTCAGTCAGCACCCTCACACCAAGGACTTAGCAGACTGCTGTTTGGGGCTCCTGTTGTAATATCTCTTCAATTTGTAGACTGTCACTCACAGAGCGGACCCTCAGTTACTGCTAAGTGAGGACACATGAGCTACAAATCTTCTCACACAGAAACGAGAGGGGTACTCCGTGTGCAGCCCTTCACTACTTGGGGGCAATTTCTGAATGTGACCTGGTTCATTTCTCTTTGGTACTGCCTAGTGAATATATTTCTTTATTTTTTCATGGTAATCTGTCCAACTAGAATGATTTACGCCTGCTAGTTGTTAGTAGGGCCTTTTCGATAGTAAAACATTCTTATTACTTTGGTCTGAGAACGGAGAACACCGTGGAAAGTGTGGGTCATCCACAAAAGAGAGCCTTCTTGGCCTCCTGGAAACATTGGCAGAGGTATAAATGTTTTCCTTATGCCCCCATCTTTATGGAGCCCATAAACACATTACCTTTACCCAGTGAATTTTTGAGAAAATACTGGCAAGTCTCGCCCTTCAGCATATTCATCTGAGAAACACTTTTATCATTCATTGCTCCCCTATGCACCGAGGTCACAGAATTGTAGCAACCAGTGAGTTCGCCTTAATGCTAAAATAACAGCAACAAAAATAAAAGTTCTAAAATTACTTACAAGGAAAAAACAGCCAAATTCACACTTAACTGATATTCCTGAAAGTTAGATCTTATTTTTCACGATAAAATTTGTACAAATTGAAATACTCGAAGAAGGGAAGATGTTTGTTAAAACAGGTTACGGTGCCCTCAACCCCCACCTATCCAACAGTCAGAACCAACCACAAAAGGCATACACAGAAGTCCAGAAATAATGGAAAAGGGACTCAAAATGTTAAAGGTAATTATCACATAGTCCATGGTTTTACTGCCAGGAGGAAACCTAGAGTTGTCCTCAACATACAATCTACCAATTCAGAGTAAAATTAATATATCCTTTAATAAAGTTTCTCCAGCTCAGTCAATAGTTACCTAACAAGAGTAAACTGGGAACTAAAATAGGTTTGAGAGGTACAATAAAACTGTGTGTAACCCAAGCATATGAAAATATAAAATGCTATTAATCCCGGGTGCTATGGTAGCCAGGGGAACACTGAAGTCAGTCAAAGAGGAGGCGTAATTTGGGGAACCCATTCCAACCAACATTCAATTCAGAGGTTATACTAATTTGAAGAAAGATATTTTGAGGAAAACGTACAGAATATCCTTCCAACACAGTATCACAACAGACGGAAGCATTTTTAATCAGGCATTTTGGACACATTCAACACCCCCCAAAATTTCTGTGGCTCACACATTTGGAATTGAGAAACAGCAAACACTTTCAGAAAAAGAAGACTACCTAATTTAAGTACCAAGTCTGAACCAGTACATGCAGAAAATGATGTACATGCAAGCTTTTGGGATGCCCTGGAGGGTGACTTATATGACTAGAAAGGAATTGGAAATTAATTTTATTGTTTAAAATCAATGCTCATGCTAAACACTTGGTCTCCAGGAAAAAAATTTAAATCTATGTTCAATTTATTTGTTACAAATTATAAGTTGAAAGTATTAGTTCACCTCAAACATTTAAATTCAGTTTGCAAGCTCCAGACAACCAGGGCAGCTTTTCTTACCTGACTGCTATGTTGAGTCTCCTTTTATCATTTCTATTTCATTTGTTCTCCTAAAAGAGGAGAGTGATGATGATTTAACCCATTTCCACAGGTTTATGGTTTTAATTACTTACTTTTCAAGATGAATTACAACTGCTAACTCTCTCCCAAGTAACTACACCACTAACCTGACTTTGTACTTCCATGGCTGTTAACGTATCTTCCATCTCATTCCAAAGTCTTTCCTTGTTTTCATTATCATGCCGCACAGCTCTTACAAATACAGACATGCGTGTAATATTCCGTTGAAAGCTAAGCTAGGCACTTGGGAGGCTGAGGCAGAAGGATCACTTGGGCCCAGGAGTGTGAGTCCAGCCTGGGCAATATAGCAAGACCCTACTCCAATAAAGAAGTCAAAAATAAATAAAAAATCAGTTGAATGCTAAGTGTCACTGGTGGTTTTGATCCTTTGGGTACAACTTACAGAGTTGTCCTCCTGATGACAAAAGCCCTTTAGCACTTAGGTTCTAATACAAAAAAGCAGCCAGGGTGCTGTGCCTCACTAAGCAGCAGATCTGAAGGTGACACAGAGCTAGGGCTCTAGTAGAAAGGACTAGAACAAGAAACAGGAGTGGTCTGGGGTAAAGCACTAACATAGGGCCCAGATGGTGGTGAAATGCACATCCCAGGCACTGTGGATACAGCAGTTAACCTGGCAGAAATGGCCACCTCCCTCAAGGTCATGTGAGAATTGCACATTGACGTAACTATTTGCTCTGCAGGTAGAAGAAGGGGTATGCATGCATGTCCACAATTATTGTTCTAGTAAAGCCTGTATTAGTGTATCTAATATGTGTGTCATCCATTCATCACTTTCAACAACACAATGAGAACCCACAATGTGTTCCACAAATAAACTAAACAGTCTACAACAAAATGTACCATCACTGTTCCAGCTCCAGAAGAGAACAGACAGTTAAAAACCTGCCCTTGAGAATTGGGAGGACACATCACTTGACAATTTGCTAACTGTGAAATTAAGCACTGACATTGTCAAAATCTACCTGAAAATATCATTTTCATGGGACATTCTGATCTGTTCATTTATTATCTCAGTTACATTTAATGATGTCCATTTTGCCAAGCAATTTTACAAAATTTAATGTGTCAGTGGTTGTACGTCACCTCAATTTTCTAACAGTTATAGTATGATTGGCCACAAAATTGGCTTCAACAGGATGAAGCTGTGAGAGCCAGGCCAGCACCATGCTACAGCCTAATTATAGAACTTCCCCATTCCACCCCTGCCATTTTGAGACCCTGCCGCCATCTTAGTTCAGCTTCCCCTAAAACCAAGCTTTTCCCCCAAATCAAGCATCCTAACCAGCCAATCAGAAGAACACCCCACCCTATTGCTTCATATCACCCTAGACCCCCACCTCATGTCCCTCATGATTAGTTATTCCCCTGTGCCAATCAAGAGCCTCCCCCTACTTCCCCATGCTCTGACCACCAATCACCCCTACTTCCCCATGCTCTGACCACCAACCATCCCTACTTCCCCATGCTCGGACCACCAATCACCCCTACTTCCCCATGCGCGGACCACCAATCAAAATTGTACCCCACCCCTCTCCACCCTTCTTGCTTTCTGTACCCTATAAAACTTTACAACCCCCTAGGTTCAGGGCCTTCCTTGGTATGTTTGCCAGGAGGGTCCAGACCTGGGTTTGCTAAATAAAAGCTTGCCTTTTGCTTTTACATTGGAGTTGTCTAGGCTCAAGTCTCTTCGTGGGCTTGGGGACTTTGGGAAATTCTGGGCACTACAAAGCCATCCTTCAAACAAGGATGGTTTTCCAGAGAGAAGGAAAACTCCAGCACAAGCAATGCTATAAATCATTAACTTCTAACTGAATTTATAGTCATAATTTTGAAGCCGCATTTTACAACTCTTGATTTTTGATCAGAATTGAAATGCAGAGTGCTAAAAATGTGGACAAGAGGAAATTAGATTCTTTCATGCAGCCAGTAATAGACTGTCCCTGTTGGGTAAACAAAGGCAATACAAACTTAACCAAATGTGCCTATCTGAAGACTCAGATGGCTCCATAAAGACTTTCTAAAATAGCTCCTTTAAAAAAAAAGCTTCTTGGGTGGAGCCTGTGGCTCAAAGGAGTAGGGCGCCGGCCCCATATGCCGCAGCTAGTGGGTTCAAACCCAGCCCCGGCCCTCCTCCCAAAAAAATAATAATAAGCTTCTCCTTTGTGGTTCAAAGGAGTAGGGCGCTGACCCCATATGCCAGAGGTGGCGGGTTCAAACCCAGCCCCTGCCAAAAACTGCAGGAAAAAAAAAAAATTCTCAAGTTACCTTTCTTATAGTGTAACTGTTCTTAGCATGTTTACTAAGATTTTCTAATACCTAATAACATTAATTTATGTGCATTTTTGTAGGACATAAATTAAAATTATTAAAAATTACTGTGTTAAGATGTCTTTTAAAAAAAGGAATTTATGTAGTATGTTGCCTGGGCTAGACTTAAACTCTTGAACTTAAGCCATCCTCCTGCCTGAGTTTCCCAAGTAGCTGGGACTACAGGCCCACAGGACCATGACCTGCTCTGATTTTACTTTCAAAAATTTCAACAGAGGGAAGATTTTTAAAATATAAAGTTCCTGTAAAGATAAATATTATTTACTTTCTTAACCTGTGATAAGAATAGGAAAACTGTTAATTTAGGACCAAACGGTAGGTTGTTTATAAAAATGGGCAGCTACATGTAGATGGTTAATAGTAAACGCGCCCACACTCATCCCATTTGTTTAGGGCCCACGTTTATCAGACAGAAGCCTCACAAATGACATTCAGACCACTACCATTCCTTATTTAAATATCCATAGGTAATAAAAGAAAGGTAATGAAAAGAGAGGAAGAGAAGAAAATGTGGGGCCACATGAATATCCACTAGGTTCCTCAGACCTACTTCAGAGGGTGCCCACTTAGCCTTCTTAGGAAAGCAAAGACAGATTTAGCTCAGCTATTTAAAACCCTGGTAGAATATATGATCAGATTTCGAGAGGACAATAATAACCCAAGAAAATTTCTCGAAAGAAAAATCATCTGCAAAATGATGTTTTTAAAAAAGAGTCAACCATTCAGATAAAAGAGAAAACTCTAAATTCCTGACAGCCACAAACACAAGTAGAAACCCTGAATAGAAGTAAAAACAAGAAAAATAAAGACTATTTTAAAGATGTAATCAAAATCTATACACATAAATACTTACACAAATTTGGACTTTAAAACAATTTAAGATGACTTCTGCATTCATAATTACCTTGCCATTATCAAAACCCAGACAAAACCTACATGTACAGATAGTATTTTAGTCTATATCTCTGCATAGTACCCTTCACTATTTGTGTGCCTGTGTACGTGTACACAGTATTCACATAAGATTATCTATCTATATTTATTTATTCCAAAAACTGAATTTGACTTTTGAGAAAATACATCTAACAAGCTGACTTCTCTCTGCATAAGCTCCGTAAAGGTCTGTCGGTCTGGTGGAGTTAATGCAGTTTCCAAAGTGCATTAACTTAATTCCCATGATGCTGATTATGCTGAGAATCTGGCTTAACATTTACTGAGTTCCCACAATGAATAAGACTGGTTTCCCCCAGTAAATTAAAAAAAAAAGTGCTAAACAAAGTCACAATGTGAAGCAAATGAAACTATTTCAATAGGACTGTTGTACTTCAAAGTCAGAAGTCCATCACCACACCTCAAACATAAAAAGGACAAAAGTATTTTATTTTGCAAATGTCATTAACATTTTCAGTAGGTTCATGAACAGGATGGGGAAGGAAGCCTTCTACCTCTGTCTACACACAGCAAGCATTTTGCAGAAGCAAGTAAGGGCCACCAGATACACAGTAGGCAAATTAAGCTTGACATCCATAGAAGAGTAAATCCAAAGCAAGAAATAACACATTTCGAGCCTTCCTTCAAAGGGTGACAGATAAATAGCACAGGCATGGTGGGTGTTCACTAAATATTCCCTAAATTGAAATTATTAGTTATATTAGGAAAAGTCTCTGTTTTCACTGTAGAAAGTTGATTTCAGTGTGGAATGCTACACAGCAAAATTTTTAATAGCTAAGAGGAAAAGTTGTTTTAGAAATTACCCTTGGACTAGAAAAAAAACAAAAAAAAAAGGAAAAAGTCTATTCAGGATGTTGGTCCGTGAAGTGACAGCCCCACAACCCAGCTTTGGTACTGAAGTGCCAATACCCTTGACTCATAGTCTAACTTGATGAGTTGAGGCTGAGCGGGGTGGCTCACACCTAATAATCCCAGCACTCTGGGAGGCCAAAGCTGGAGGGTCCTTTGAGGTCAAGGGGTCAAGACCAGCTTGAGCAAGAACAAAACCCTGTGTCTACAAAAAATAAAAAGTTAACCAGGCATGGTGGCACACTTCTGTAGTCCCAGCTACTGAGGAAGGAGGGTTGCTCAACCCCAAGAGTTTGAGGTTGCAGAAGTTATGGTGACACCACTGCACTCCAGCCTGAGAGACAGAGTCAGACTCAGTCTGAAAAAAAAAGGTCTGGTGTGGTGGCTTACACCTATAATCCCAGCCCTCTGGGAGATGGAGGCAGGTAGATTGCTTGAGCTCAGGAGTTTGAGACCAGCCTGGGCCAGAGCGAGACCCCCATCTCTAAAAATAGCCAGGCAGTGTGGTGGGTGCCTATAGTCCCAGCTACTAGGGAGGCTGAGGCAAGAGAATTTCCTGAGCCCAAGAGCCTAAGGTTGCTGTGAGCTATGACGCCATGGTACTCTACCAAGGGTGACAAAGTAAGAGTCTGGCTGAGAAAAAAAAAAAAAAGTGATTGGTGCAAGTTGTTGAGCTGAGTTCTAGAATAAGATACTTCTTGCAAAATAATTACACAAAGTTAGTGAAGAGCAGCTGTACAGTTAAGGAAAGCTTTTCTGGTTATAAGTCCTTCAGGATTTGTAGAAAGAGAGACTGGGTAGGTCCAACCAAACAGCATCACTCTGGGATCTGAACACAGGAAGAGCTGTTGGCATTGAACAAATCAGTGAGACCATTCCTCTCAGTTACCTTGATGTGCATAACCACCGCAAGGAAGGTTTTAGCAACCTGAACTTAAGTTAAAAGTTATATTTAGCCTCATGTAGAAAATAAATGATTTGCACCCATTCTTTACATAATCAACCTTTGTTTGAAATGAAATTATTTTTAAAGTAAGGATTTTTTAAATAATTATTATAGAACTTTGATGCTTAGCAATGATTTCATAGTAAATAGATTTCTGTAAAAATAAACAATATATTTACTATACTACCAGTAGAAAGTTGTTACAGATTATATTATCAGAATTAACACATTTATTTTTGTTCAAGAGTCAAATACTTTATATATGCACCTTATCCTTCAACGATTATTCATTCGGGGTCAGGTAAAGTAGATAAATCATTTGAAAATAATAAAAGGTTCTGGTAATACAAATAGGCTTCTTCTCATAGGCCATGTTTTATTAAGAAAAACTGACTGTCAGAGCACTTATAAAACACTATACCCCAAATTTTAAAAGAAAGAGAAACATTCATGGAGAAACTAACAGCAATTCCAGTAATTTAGAGAACGGAAGGAAAGCACACATTTAAACATGCTTCAAATTTAAGTTCATTCAACTCAATAGCCATTGCTCAGGTAAACCTATGTGTTCTCATGTGCAAGTGGAATCCATTTCAGAAGGGAAGGGAAACCAAAGCCTGGGGGGTTGGGGAAAGACACCGACTTCTGTGTTGAAAACAAACCATAATTCCTAGTGTGCGACACTATGGGCTCATGGAGATTTTTAAAAGGTAAAATTTTACTGAATACATTTTTACCAATTATGCTTAAAAACTTGTATTTAAGACTTAAAAATCAGTTTAACTTTCTACAATGTCCTTAGAAGAAAAGAGGACCAGGAGGAAAAGAGCCCTACTCATGTATCAGAGACAACGTGGCAAGTCTGTAACTGGAACTCCAAAAGATGGGCACTTGGCGGGTTCTCTGCCTCCAAAACTGAGCTCAACACAAAAAATAAAGTGTGAGAAAAATGTCATCGCCATCCTTTCTTGTTATCATTCTTCCGGCATGCTGATACGCATGATGGCAACATTAGCCCTTAACACAGCTCTGTTTTGTGATGTGCATTCTTGCTTGTTTGAGAAATTGTATTCAACAAATACTCATTGAGTACAACTATGTCCTAAGTATAGCATTAGACATTTGGGATAAAAAAAAAATAAACAAAATACAATCCCTGAGTACAAGAAGCTCAGAGAAACACACAGGTGAACAATAGAAAATGCTATAATAGAGGTTATAATAATGGCTGCCACACAGTGAATTAAGAATTTTGACACCTCTCTTGCGGACAGGATATGGTTATTAGAAGGCCTTTACCCAGCAAATGTAAGCAGTGTAACCTGGCTCTTTGTACCCTCAATAACAATGATTCCCCAACAATAACAAATAAATAAATAATATAAAAATACAAAATGCTAAAAAAATTAAAAAAGCATTTTGTATTTACCACCTCATTTGATTAGCAACCTATTGCCATTTCATAGATGATGAATTTGGGATGTAGAAAGAATTTAATTGACTTGGCCAGGAGCGCTCAGTTAAAAACAAGAGAGTAGGGATTTGAACTCAAGTCCCTGGGCAGCAAAGTGTCCACCATGAACCTCCCCATCACGGCTTTCCAAAAAACTATGGAGACACAGAGAGAACTCCAGTGGGCAAAGTTAAGGAGGGGTGAGAAAGGAGATTTCAAAAACCTTTCATTCCTGCTATGATTATAAAAGAGGGGCTGTCCCCATATACCAAGGGTGGCAGGTTCAAACCCGGCCCCAGCCAAACTGCAACAAAAAATATCCAGGTGTTGTGGTGGGTGCTTGTAGTCCCAGCTACTCGGGAGGTTGAGGCAAGGGAATCACTTAAACCCAAGAGCTGGAGGTTGCTGTGAGCTGTGATGCCACTGCATTCTACCAAGGGCGATAAAGTGAAACTCTTGTCTCTACAAAAAAAAAAAAAAAAAGAATAAGTTGGAACCTGAACAGTTTCATATAAATTCTTTAGGAAAATAGGTTAGATTGCCAATAAAAACTATTTGGGTACCCGAAGAAACAATCATAAACACATGCTCAGATAATGATGAACACTTTGACTACTGAGTAAGGATGTTAAACAGAAAAAGAAGCAGGAATGCCCCACATTTTAAAAAACATATAAAGAAACAAACGTTTGTGAACAAGAAAACAGAAGCGGGAACAGGCCCTTCAGGCTGTCACGTAGTCCCGCTCAGCACTGCTGTGTGGGGGAGCACTCAGCAGGCACAGGGGACAGAGCTCAAAGGCAACACGGCCAAGGGGTCTGCTCTCACAAGAAGTAAAGGAGAGGTTTACAGAGCAGCCCAGCTCCTCATAACCAGGCGGAAGGAACGTCACTGAAGTTGCTTCTGCATCCCATCCCACTTCGGCCTCACACAATCCTGCAAGGGCTAAGTTGTTAAAGGATTCCCATTTTGTAGACAAGAAAAACAGGTAAACAGATGTTGAAGGCATGAGACTATTTAACAATAAAAAAAGAGTTGGGGGCAGCACCTGTGGCTCAAAAGGGTAGGGTGCTGGCCCCATACTCCTGAGGTGGTGGGTTCAAACCTAACCCCAGCCAATAACTGCAAAAAAAAAAAAAGAAAAAAAATAGTGGGGCCAAAATGGCCAATCTTCCCAATCAGAATTATTTGCTCTATGTCTCCTTACCTCAGAATCAAGCTCTGAATTCAGTCAGTATAATATTAATGCTTTCCCTACATAAACCCCTCTACTGAGGCTAAAAAAATGAAAACGTGTATTCCCCACCCATGAGGACTCCCTATACAAGACCTTCTGCTAGAGAACTGCCAAATTAATCTTTAATACCACAATGAGGAATGATAATGGGTTGATGTGTTTCTCAAGCTAGTGTAGCACTAGTTTCAAGATTAGCTTCTTCAAAAAAGGCCGGGGGGATCGCATGGTAAAAGAGGATTGGAAACCACTGGGCAGTATGCATCTAACTTGGAGAACACATCATTAGCGTGTTAAGGGCTCTCTGGTAAGCCCCGCACTCTACAAACCTGCTTACTGATCTAAGGCTCCACTGAACACATGTAGGAAAGCTGGGTTACGATGTCACCCTTTACAGGGGCTATTTTGTTTTCGTTTTTTTATTGTGACAGAGTCTCACTTTGTCACCCTTGGTTGAGTGCATGGCTTCACAGCTCACAGCAACCTCAAACTCTTAGGCTCAAGCAATTCTCTTGCCTCAGCCTCCCTAGTAGCTGGGACTACAGGCGCCCACCACAACACCTGGCTATTTTGTTTTTGTTTTTGTTTAGCAGGCCCAACACTGGGTTTGAGCCCATCATCCCCAGAGCATGTGACCAGCGTCCAAACCACTCAGCTATTTTGAATTTCATTATAGTATCTTCTCCAAAGGGAGAGAATGCAAAGTAGAGATTTCACCCTGTGGTAAGCCTGTAGGGAAGCTGCTGGCAGGTGATCCCGGGGATTCATCTGCCCTTGTCCAGTTTTCATAGAAAGCTGCCTCTTTTGTCTGAGCAAAGGATATAATGTTAGGCTCCTGCCCAATTTCCCCCTCTCTCATTAGCCAATCACAAGCCAATCAAGAACATTACTTCTGGCAAAAGCTGTGCGGTCTCACTCAAGTCTAAAAATAACTCTTGACCACATGTGGTTGATCTAAATTCTTCTCCTGAATCTAACACCTATCTTAAGCCAGTTGTAAGGTGCTGCTTCCTTGGAATCATTCCTCACAAATAAACACTAGTCTGTTATAAAAAGAGGCCATACAAATAATCAAAAGTCCTCATTCTATTTTTTTTTTCAAATTGTGTAGAAATTTTGCCAGCATTAAATGTTCCTTCACAATATTTGGCCTATGCATTCTGGTATTTATACTTTAAACTTTATAGTATATAAATTCAGGGAATGGTAGAAGGGAGGAATCAGTCCAAAATAATCATTCCAACCCGTGAAAGAGAAAAATTCATGCTCTAAAGAATGTTTTTAAGATAGCATTCAAATCTATAAATCAGATTTATTCCCCCCAAACAATCTTGAACTACATATAAAAGAATTAGTGTTTTAAACAAACTGATCTTACCTCATATTTCACTCTGGGAGGAATGGTCTGGGAACAAGGTTCCATTGCTTAGACATAAATTAATAAAGGTTTCTTTTATGAATACTGTACTTCAGTAATGGTTAAGTATGCCTACGAAAATACATGTTTGGGTTTGAACACAGGAATCCTTGTGGGTGGAAATAAGAAAAAAGTACAAAACAGAACTAACAGGAAAGAAAAATGGGGCAAGTGATCGTTCCTGTCAGAAATCACACCTAATGGGGACTTACCTGGAATCAGCCACTAGCACAGTCTTTATCCCAGTCCCCAAACCAGCCATAGCACTCTCTCTCAGAACTCCCACCTACAGACCAAACTAACAGTGTGTGAGGAGATGAGATCCATGCCAAGACCCTTTGTGGTCCTGACCAGTGAGGTTGGCTGATGCCCACACCCTCCTCCAACAGACCTTTGCACATCTCCAAAGTGAGACAAAATGATGGCGCCCCAACATGCAGCTGGGCAAGAATCATGCTGATTCCTATGGGGTCATCACAGAATAGGTGTAGTTATTTCTTGTAGATATTTCAATTCCAAATGGAATTTTCTTTCCTTTTTTGATGAATTCAAATATTGAACATCTGAGAGATTCATTTTGGAAGATAAATTCAAGTACAGCCCATAGCCTGTGTCAAACAAGTGTAAGGGCCACTTCTTCCTGCTCAGGAAAAAGGCTGGTTGTGTCACTAAACATCTCTACTAGTGCGACCCAGCAAACTGCTCACTGACACTGGCTGTTCCACCACAGGGAATTGCTTTAGGTGCATATGTTGCTGTGTTTTATTGGAGTTATTCTGTTATGATAACTAAATTGTTAGAAATTAGCTACATTGTTTTTGAAGTTTAGGAAAAAGACTCCAGATGAATGAACTTGACACCTCTCTCTTGCTAGAAAATAAAATGAATACATGCAACTTCATCAAAGTTTGAATCGATCAAATGAGTTTGTTAAGAATTACTTTCTAAAGCTGAATCGGAAACGTTATTTCAAAGAGAAAATGTTATTTCAAACAAAAGAAAGCAGAGATGTTATTTCAAACAAAAGGGTGAAAATAATTGAGACAGTTTCCCTTTTTTCACAAGCAGGAGCTAGATAAAGACAAGTCTGTACGTGAGCTACTTTGGTGTAGGTTTCAATAATCTATAGACCTCCTGTCTTCCTGAAGCTGCTCATCAATAACCCAATCTCCTGGCCGAGTTCCCCCAAGTGGAGCCTTAGATCAATAAAACCAGTGCTGTGGCTGGTTTGAGGACTGGGATATCTCCAGTCCCCCCACACTGTTGCTGAAGCCCCAACCTTCCTTACACTGTCCTTCAAACTTCCCATTCTAGACTTCCCATCTCTGTACAGCCCACAGACACCTGGCCCACCCTGAGGTACAGGTGCTCAAAATACAATAAGAACATTTCTATCTCATAGGAGGTAGGAATATTCTTTTTCTTTTTTAATATTTTAATCTGAAAGGAGTTTGAAGGTCACTTAAGAATGGTGAACATTTTCCTTTATCCAAAACATCCTATGAAATTGTTAATTCACACAAGTACTATCAAACTATATACAGATCAGACTGCTACATTTTCTAGCTCTCTGAAAACTTCTAGTCACCCTTCATAAAATGCTGAGGTGGGGGGAAATCACCCTTACAGTTATTTTGATGTTGATTCAAAATAGTTCATTTCTACTTTTAAAAATACAACAGATAAAGACAATTTATAGTCTACTAGTAAGTATTACCATGGACTTAAAGTCTCCATTTAACAGGGAACTGTAAAGTACTTACTATATACATTTCTGAGTTTGTTTTTGTAAGATGAATTAAATTCTATGTTTTGTGTGTATGAGAAATAAATTTTTTTTTTGAGACAAAATCTCACTCTGTTGCCCTGGGTAGACTGCCATAACATCATAGCTACCACCAACATCAGTCTCTTGGGCTCAAGCAATCCTCCTGCCTCAGCCTCCCGAACAGCTGGGACTACAGCATCCACCACTGCACCTGGCTAGTTTTCCTAATTTTTTTTTAAGACGGAATCTCACTTTGTCACCCTCAATAGAGTGCTGTAGCGTCACAGCTCACAGCAACCTCAAACTCTTGGGCTTAAGTCGTTTTGTTGCTTCAGCCTCCAAAGTAGCTGGGACCCCAGGTGCCCACCACAACGCCTGGCTATTTTTTTTAGAGACAAGGTCTTGCTCTGGCTCAGGCTGATCTCAAACTCATGAGCTCAGGTAATTTACTCACCTTGGCCTCCCAGAGTGCTGGGATTACAGTGTAAACCACTGAACTCGACCTTTAGTTTTCCTATTTTTAGTAGAGATATGGTCTGGCTATCACTCAGGCTGATCTTGAACCCCCTGAACTCAAAGGATCCTCCTGCCTCAGCCTCCCAGGGTGCTGGGATTACAGGCATGAGCTACTGCACCCAGCCAAAATGTTTTATTTTAAACAATGTGTTATTCAGCTAATGACAGATTCGTTTTTTCCATAATACATTGAATATTTTTCATAATACATATTATTCCATAATGTATATTCAGGCCTGCTGTGTGCTCAACCTGAGCCAGTGCAGGAGATGCTGCCTCAGGGACCTCAAGGCTAAAAGAGGGCCTTGCAAATCATGATGGACCATTCATTACAAATAGAGTACTAAATGTTTTCTAGGATTTGATTTGGGGGGGTTGACAGTAAACTTGTGCAAACCTTTTTTCTTCTATTACTTGAAGGTAAGAATTGTCTCCTGACGATTTATTTTTAATCAATCGATTTAGTATTTTAATCAATACTATGCATTTGAAGATCAAAATGTCTACTCATCACCTATTGTAATCCTCTCTCAGTTTGGTTCTTAAGTATGTATCATTATAAAAACTATTCTGGCCCTTCCTCTAAAATGTTTACACTATTTTTCCTGCTTTCTTTGTCATTAAAAAAAAATTAAGCATTCCACGCTGCTAAATAGCCTGACTCACTTCAGCAGGACCTTTATTATCAGTAGGTACAAATCATCTGGCCCCAATTATTTCCAAAGAGCAGGAACATATTTTTTAAAAACGCCCCAAGAACAATTTTTAAATACCTCTTCACTAACACTAAATGCAACAAAAACGTGCCTTCACGTACTCATAAGGAAGATGCCTAAAATGGCTATTCGGGAATATCAGCTGGATTAAAAACCTGGTCACAAACTAGTCACCTCAAAGCAGACAAATGGAATTGTCCTTTTTCCTTAGAACGACCTGTGCAGTTTCAAAATAGGAAAGCTGTTGGAAGCACCGTCCCTGGAAGGATGACCCGGGTCGCGCACACCACGCCCGGACCCGCGGCCTCCTTGGCGCTCCCGGGCCGCGGTGAGCGCCCCCAACACTCACTCCCATGTGGGGACCGGTACGCAGAGCCCGCAGGACCGATAAGCTGGTCCTCTGGGAATCAGGAAACAGATGACAGACGACTCTCCCTTGCTCCTCTAAATCCCTGCTCTCTGCGCCTCAGCTTTCTCCCGCTGTCAGCAAGAAAGGCTGACCCTTCTCGGGGGCTGACCCTCTTCCCTCCGGCGTTCTACGCTGCAAACTGAGCGTGGCCACCGGGTTTGCGGATCGGGGTCTGCTGGGTCTGTGTTCCCGCCTCCAAGCCCTCGCCCGAGCTCAGCAGAGGGTGGCTAAGGAGGGGAGATGGCCTGCGGACAGGGGCACCGGGCTGGCAATCCGCAGCGCCCCAGGTCGGGGTCTCCCCGTCTGCTGCCCTCCCTCCACTTCCCACCTTCCGCCCCGAACACTGGTACCCGGAGGCAGCCCAGGCCCCTCCCTCCTTCCCCCACGCCCCAGTGCGACCCTCTGCCGCCCTCCGGGACGCCCCCAGGGCTGGCAGGGCGCAGCGCCCTTACCAGGCTCGTGGACTCCAGGGTTGTCGGACAGCTCGATGACCAGGAGCTCGCGGCCCTCGAAGCTGCGCCCCACCGTGTAGATCCTGCTGACGGCGGTACACTGCAGCCAGACGGCCACCAGCGCCTCGCGCAACTCGGGGTAGCGGTGGTACTCGAAGGAGATGCCGTCCTCCTGCTGCAGCCGCCGGCGCCGCCTCATGCCCGCCGCGGGCGCCCCGGACTCCTGGGCTTCGGCGCCCAGAAGCCACCCACAGGCGGCCAGCGCCGCGCACAGAGCCAGCAGCGCCCGGCCTCCGCGCCCCGCCATCGCTGCACCCAGCCGAACCTCGCGCCCGCGGCCTCTTTTGTCTGGCTGGCGCTTGCTGAGCCCCGGCGCTGCTGGGCGGCGATTCTGCGGCCGCTCGGCTCGCGCACCTTCCCGGCCGGGTGTCAGCAACGCGCGGGGGCCGCCCAGAGGACAGGCGCAGCGCCACGGCTCGGCGGGCTGCACTACCGCCGCCCGGCCCAGGGGAGCTGCGGGAGAAACCACCGCGCGCAGGGGCCGGGCGGGGAGGGGAGGGCTGCCCGCCGCACTTGTTGGCTCAGACCCACGTCAAAAGCCAAATGGCGCCCGGGATGGCGCAGGTGGAATGACAGGAAAGGTCTGGGTTCTCGGACGCTGCTGTTGTGGAGAGACCCATGACACTGCATATAGAAAAAATATTCTTGCATTGCTAGTAAAGCGTTTTAAAGCGGCATAGATTCCAACCCAATCCGTGCTCATCTTGATGCACCAAGAATTAGAGAATGTTCCAGAAAAGAACAAAAACAAAAAGGCAGTATTGGCTGCTACTTACCAACTGTACCAATAGCCCAAACACAAACCCACGGGCTGGGTTTTCATTTATTGCAGAGCCCAGCCAGAAATTAGAACAATGTGCCCTTTGGTGAGGTTTAAGAGACGAGAAATGGTTTTTTATCAATTGGCAGACACTGACTTTAATTGTATGTATGCACATTCCTGGATTCTTCCTTGAAAAATAAAAAACAAAAAGGAAACCCAATAGGAATGTCATCTGGCAGTGCCTGCACCAACCCTTCTCTGTGACACCGCAGGGAAACTAGGTACAATTCTGCTGTTGTGTTAGGCAAAGTATTTAGTCTAGCATTAAAATTAATCCTGTTGGATGGCGCCTGTGGCTCAGTGAGTAGGGCGTGGGCCTCAGGTGGCGGGTTCAAACCTGGCCCTGGCCGAACTGCAACCAAAAAAATAGCCAGGCATTGTGGCAGGCACCTGTAGTCCCAGCTACTCCAGAGGCTGAGGCAAGAGAATCGCCTACGCCCAAGAGCTAGAGGTAGCTGTGAGCTGTGATGCCGAGGGCGACAAAGTCAGACTCCGTCTCTAAAAAAAAAAAAAAAAATAGTAATAATAAATAAATAAAATTAATCCTGTTAAACAGAAAGAAAACTCTGATGGTGACAAATGACATGCCAATTCCTTTTGCAAAGCTAATATAAAATTATAAATTTATTTACAGCTTTAAATGCCTAGTTCTTAGTTGGGATTTATATTCCTGGAGCAATGTCTGTAGCAGATGTTACCCTAGAGAGGTTGCCGTTTGAATTGGAAGACAGCATGAATGATAGTACTATGTAAATAAATAACCCATTGGGTATTGAAACCAAGCAGGAAAACTGGACACAATGTGGGTAATTTTTTATCTTAGACATTTTCCTCTAAACTTGCTCTTTCTCTGTTTAACAATGCATTGGACAGAATAAAAACTTTTACCTAGAAAAGGATCCAGATGTTTAAATGATTTTATTGAATCAAAAACTAAAAATACAGACATGGTTGGTAAGTTACCACTAGAGAGGGTGGCTTCAATTCCCCTGACTGTCTACATTGCCCCAGCAGCATGGCTTTTCTCTGGGGACGGGACTGGGAGTCCCACTATAAAGACAAGCCACTCAGTTGAATTGATTTGGATTCAGCCATTTTCCTTATCAATGTAGGCAGAGCTAAGAACTGTTACATTTTCCACTGTGACCAGTCTGTGTTTGATTACATGGTCCAGAAGTTTGAAATTAGAGTTATAATTATATTTCTAAACTCATGCCCAAACAGCAACCTTGGAAACCTAGAGAAAAAAATAGAGTAGCTAAAACCAATAACTTCAGAAGTAGGAGTTTAAGATTTTCATGTTAGCAATTTAAAGTATCCACACTAATTTGTGGCTAGGTGGGGTATGCTGACTAGTAACTACACACATAAACATTTCACTCACTGAAGTCCTGCTTGCTCTTTAGCTGTCTCTTTAAAGACAAAGTTTTGCTGTTTTGTTTTTGTTTTTTGTCTTTAATGAATGGAATCATACCTGCTACGTGGTCTCATTTGTGGAGTCTCTATACAGCTTACATGTTTGTTTCCTTAGTCTGTAAAATGAAAAATTTCAATTAGATTATCCTCTAATGTTTGAGTGAAACAGAGTATTCGGAGAATATCTGGAGAGTTTATAAAATTGGACAGATTCCCAAGCCCCCACCAATTTATTAGGTCTGAGGTAGGTTTCAGGTATTCAGAAGCTTCTAGATTTCAACAAGAAAAGCAGTTATTTGACAAACATACTTTGAGAAGTAACAATCTACAATTTTTCTAAGGTCTCTTCCAGATAAAATGTTATGGTTGTGGAAGGCTTTTTAAAAGAAAAAAAAAAGTTAATTCTTATTCATCTGGTAAATGATAGAACTCACCAAAGTATATGACACACATCAAAGTATTCATTCAAAGGAACTAAAACTTGACCTTTAAATTTCTGGGATATTTTGGGAGTAGGTCAGCAGTACCAAATTTACTGGAATACATATTATTTGTGGCTTCATAGGCAATTATGCAAAAGGTTTATGCCCATCCTGATTACTAGATAAAAAAATCTTACATGCCAAATCTTTAATGTTTTTGTTTGTGTACCAACAGTTAGATTTAGTATGCAATTTCCATTTTAAATTATGTACACACCAGAAAGAAAAAGAGAGAGCTGCTTCCCTTTCTTTTCATGTCACTTCTGAACATTTATGTGAGCATATTTAACTCCCCAAACCTTCATTTACTGTTTCACCTTTGTTCTTCAGATCCTTTCCTGTGTCAATAAGCTTTTACTCCCTTCCTCCAACACCCTTTTAAAATTAATCTTCTTAAAGATCCTGGGAACATACAGCTCTATATCCATCCACCTGCATGCTGGTGCTTAACACTCAGCTGGGGAGGTGGGTGCTGGCTTAGAATGTTTGTTGATTTCCAGGGTGTAAATATTCCCACAATGGCTGATGTCAGATTGCCAATGTGACATCACTGAATACAGCATTGGGAAAAGATTTGCAGTAGCATACCATCACGGAGTGTGGTGATGAGCACAAATTCTTTATAGTCCTCCATTTCAAGTGATGAAACTTAATTCTCTTCCATCTGAATACAGCCAGGACTTAGCGAGGCATTCAAATGAACATAATATAGAAAAAGTGATGGGATTTATCCTAAAATATTGAGTTATAAACATACTGCACCTTCCATCTTCATTATTCTATCATGCTATGTGCTCTCATTCTCTATCTCTCTTTCTCTCTCCTTCCCTCCCTCCTTACCCCCCTCTCCATCCTTTGTTTTTGGGCAATAGGCCGCCATATTGTAGAGAGGCTCACATAGCAAGAAACTTAGTCATCTGACAACCTGAGAAAAACTGGTATATCCAGTCCAACAGTCAGTGAAGAACTGAGGCCTGTCAACATTCATGGTCATGGGCTAGAAAGCACATCCTTCACCAGAACTGAACCTTGAGAGGGCTCCTTCCCTAATACCTGGTGTGTCTGAGGTTTGCTGCAGCCTCCTTAGAGACTCTGAGTCAGAGCAACTCAGCTAAGTAGCTCCAAGTTTCCTGACCCACAGGAACAGTTACACAATAAATGTTCATTTTTTTAAGCTGTGAGTTTGGGGTAATTTGTTACACAGCTATAGATAACTGATACATACTGCATCTCTCCAATACACATACAACAGCCATAAAGCCTAAAGAATGTACAGGATTAAGTGATACCAGCAAGATGACAGAATAGGAAGTCCCAGCCCTCGTTCTCCCACAGAAACACAGATTTGACAGTGATACAAGTAGCAAAAATAGCTTTATAAGAAGCCCCAAATCAAGAAGTTTCAGTACCCTAGACAAGCACAAAATCAAGATTAACCACACTGAAATTGATAAGAAGAGTTATTTCACTTTACCTACTGACACAGTTCATCACCCAGAGAGACGGTGACTCCTCCCTGGGGTGGAATGGGGGAGGGTGGAGAGTGGGGCAAGCATCCAACATTTCTAGCCTTTCAGTACACTCCCCAAGTGGATGGTTTCTGTCTTGCTTCTCACAAAATACTAAAAGAATAGCCCAGATGCCTGAGAGAGCAAGAAGGAGAGGGAACTTTCTATGACTGGCAAGGCTCTGATGGACTTTTATAAATCATAGAACTGAGGCTCCCCCCAGACAAAAGGGGGAGCAGATCATAACTATAACATCTCCAGCATTGCACTGGACTCCCTGAAGAGCTGGTTTCAATCTCACATCCTATGGTGCACTGATAGAACTTATATAGGCACCAGAAAAAGCAAGAAATTACTTGCACTTACTGAAAAAAAAAAGACTGGATGCCTAGGGGAAAAGGCCCAGAAACCACCTATGATAGCTGGTGAGGATCCTTCCCAGTTGAAGCCAGACCATAAAGACTGAAGAGGACTCTATCTCCTCAAATGTAGAGACACCAGTGCAAAGCTACAAGGAACATAGAGAATCAGGAAAAGAAAACACCATCAAAAGAAGAACAATGACAACAACAAAAAACTGCACCAATCAACCCCAAGGAAATGAAGATCTATGAATTATTTGATAAAGAATTCAAACTGTCTTAAAGAGGCACAGCAAATGACAATAGAACACAGAAAGATAAACAAAATCAGGAAAACAATACATGAACAAAACAAAAATATTACGAGGAAACAGAAAAAATAAAGAAGAACCAAACATAAATTCCAGTACTGAAGAATATGATAACCAAAGTAAGAAATTCACCATAGGAGTTTAACAGCAGATCAAGCAGATAAAAGAATCCAAACTCAAAGATAGGTCATCTGATATTATCCATTGGAGCAGAAAAAGAAAAGGTAATTAACAAGAGTGAAGAATGTCTAAGGGAATTATCAGACACTATCATATGGGTATCCAAAAGGAGAAAAGAAAGAGAAAGGTACAATAAAAGCTTAATTAAAGATAACATGTAAAGTGCTGGGGGAAAAACCCTGTCAACTAAGAATGCTTTACTGACAAAACTGTCCTTTAGAAATAAAGAAGAAGAAAAAAGATTTTTGTCAAACAAAAGATGAGGGAGTTCATCACCACTAGAACTTCCTTACAGGAAATGCTAAAGAGACTTCTTTAAGTTGACATGAAAGGAGGTGAAATAGCAACATAAAAGCAAATGAAAGTAAACAAAGCAAGACGTGTGTGCAAGGGTTTAAAGTGTAAAGTTTTTGCATGGAATTAAAGTTAAATTGTTATTAGCTTAAAATAGACTATGATAAGATGTTTTGTGTAAATGTCATGGGAGCCATAAGAAAATACCTATAGCAGATACACAAAAGAAAGAAATCAAAGCATGCCACTATAAAAATAAATAAATAAAACACAAAGGAAGACAGTAAGAGAAGAGGGATGAAAGAACAATAAAATGGAAAACAACTAACAAAATGTCAATAGTAAATCCTTACCTATCAACAATTTAAATGTAAATGTAAATGGATTAGACTGTCCAACAAAAACATATAGAGTAGTTGAGTGGATAAAAAACTAGATTGGGGTGGTGCCTGTGGTTCAAAGGAGTAGGGCACCAGCCCCATATGCCAGAGGTGGAGGGTTCAAATCCAGCCCTGGCAAAAAAAAATAAAAATAAAAATAGATAAAAAACTAGATCTAACTATATACTATATGCAAGAGACACACATAGGCAGAAAGTAAAGGCATTTAAAAAGATACTCTATGCAAATGATAACCCAAAGACAGCAAGGATGACTACTATCACATTGAACAAAATAGAGTTTGAGTCAAAATTGTCAGAAGTGCCAAAGGAGTACATTATTTAATGATAAAAGTGACAATCCATCAAGAAGGTATAACAATTCTGTGTGCTCCCAGCATCAAAGCCCCCAAATCTATAAAGGAAACACTGACAGATCTGAAAGAGAAACAGAAATGCAATAAGAACAGGAGATTTCAATACTCCACTTTCAACAATGGAGATGTTAACATTCAGACAGAAAATTAGTAAGGATATAGAAGACTAGAACAACACTATGGTGTTGGTGCAAATGGAACTAACAGATATATACAGAACATTCTAGCAAACAGCACCAGGATATACATTCTTCACGAGTGTGCATTCTCATGAATGGATCACGTGTTAGGTCATAGAAAGTCTTAAGAAATTTAGGAAGATTGAAATTACAGCAAGTATCTTTTCAACCACAATGGAATAAGAGTAGAAATCAGTAACAGAACTCAATATCGGGCTTGGAGCCTGTGGCTCAAGTGGCTAAGGTGCCAGCAACATACACCTAAGGTGGTGGGTTCAAATCCAGCCTGGGCCCACTAAACAATAATGACGGCTGCAACCAAAAAAATAGCCAGGCATTGTGGCGGGCGCCTGTGGTCCCACTTACTTGGGAGGCTGAGGCAGGAGACTTGCTTGAGCCCAGGAGTTGGAGGTTGCTGTGTCCAGGGGGACAGCTTGAGGCTCTGTCTCAAAGAAAAAAAAAAGGAAAAATCAATATCAAATACATGGCAGTTAAACAACACACTCTTAACCAACCATTTAGTCAAAGAAGATATCAAAAGGGAAAAACAACACACTCTTAACCAACCATTTAGTCAAAGAAGATATCAAAAGGGAAATTAGAAAATATCTTGAGACAAGTGAAAACAAAACATACCCGAACTCCTGAGATGTGATAGAAACAGTACTAAGAGGGAGCTTTATGGTGATGAACACTAGCATTGAAAAAGAAAGAGGATTTCAAATTAAACACCCTAACAGCACACTTCACAGAACTAGAAAAAGAAGAAGATTCCAATCCCAAATCCAGCAGAATAGAAGAAATAACCAAAATTAGAGCAGAATTAAACAAAATTGAAAACAAAAGGATTATACAACAGGATTATAAATCCAAAACTTGGTTTTTGACTTCCAATCCCAAATCCAACAGAAGAAAAGAAATAACCAAAATTAGAGCAGAATTAAACGAAATTGAAAACAAAAGGATTATACAACAGATCAATAAATCAAAAAGTTGGTTTTTTGAAAAGGTCAATAAGATAGATAAACCTTTGGCCAACCTAACCAAGAAAAAAAGAGTAAAATCTCTAATCTCATCAATCAGAAATGGTAAAGATGAAATAACAACAGACCCCTTAGAAATTCAAAAAATCCTTAATGAATATTACAAGAAACTTTATTCC
>CAUYQV010008119.1:0-25256 GCA_963574575.1 Galagoides demidoff
GTGGCGGGCACCTGTGGTCCCAGCTACTTGGGAGGCTGAGGCAGGAGACTCGCTTGAGCCCAGGAGTTGGAGGTTGCTATGAGCTATGATGCCATAGCACTCTACCCAGGGGGATAGCTTGAGGCTCCGTCTCAAAAAAAAGAAATTTTCAGGGTAGGATGTGAAATATTTGAGGGGATTAAACAATTTTAACAAATACCTTTGTGCTCAGATCTGCACGCGCTTGGTTAGGATGCTTTTGTGGTTCATTTGTACAATAAAATCATGTGCTTCTGCTGTGGGTAACATCAGAACTGGGTGATAGGTCCCTGGAGAACATGCAGGATTTTACTTGTCCCTCTTCTGGTTAAATGTTAATACTACTAGTGCCAAAATAATAACATCTTGTATTTATATAATTCATTGAACCTATGTCTTTAGAGGCTGAGGTGGGAGCATGCTTGAGCCCAGGAGTTTGAAGCTATAGTAAGGCTATGATAGTGTGTGTGAACAGCTGCTGAGTTCCAGCATGGGCAACACAGTGAGACCCTTTCTCTTAAAACAAACAAACAAAAAGAACTTATAACAAAATAAATTCCAAACATATCAAAATCTAAATGTAAAAAGTAAAATAATAACACTACTAGAAGAAAAAAATAATCTGAATGATAAAGGCTTTAGAAAAGCATGACATAAAACCTGCAAGCCATGGAATATATATATATATATATATATATATATATATATATATATATATAAATTTTTTTTTTGTTTTGGAGACAGAGTCTCGGTATGTTGTCCTCAGTAGAGTGCTGTGGTGTCACAGCTCACAGCAACCTCAAACTCTTGGGCTTAAGTTATTCTCTTGCCTCATCTTCCCAAATAGCTGGGACTACAGGTGTCTGCCATAATACCTGGCTATTTGTTTGTTTGCAGTTGTCATTGTTGTTTAGCAGGTCTGGGCTGGGCTTGAACCCACCAGCTTCAGTGTATGTGGCTGGCTCCCTACTCACTGAGCTATAGGAAGCAAAAGACAACCAATAAACTGGAAAGATTTTTTAAAAATGTTTGACAAAGGACTAATTTTCTATCTATATGGCTACAAAGTTTGCTTATAAATCATTCCTAAAAAGGCCACTGACTTAGTTTTGGCTGCTATAACAAGTTATCGTAGACTGATTGGCTATAAACAATAGAAATGTATTTGTCATAGTTTTGTAGGTTGGGAAGTCTGAGATTGGGTATTAGCATAGTTGGGTTCTGGTGAGGGCCACTTCCTTTTTTCTTTTGAGACAGACTTTCACTCTGTTGCCCCAGGCTAGCATGCCGTGGCATCAGCCCAGCTCACAGTGGCCTCAAATTCTTGGGTTTAGGTGATCCTCCTGCCTCAGCCTCCCAAGTAGCTGGGACTATAGGTACCTGCCACAATGCCCAGCTAATTTTTTCTATTTTTTAGTAGAGATGGAGTCTTGCTCTTGCTCAGGCTGATTTTGAACTCCTGAGCGCAAGGGCTCCATCTGACTCAGCCTCCCAGAACAGTAGTATTACAGATGTGAGGGCTGCTTCCTGATTTCTTCCATTGGGAAGAGCAGAGAGAAAGGAAACTCATCGTCTCTTATAAGGGCACTAATGCCGTCAGGAGAGCTGTACCATAGCAGATGTCTAAACCCTTTTGTAAGAAAAACAAAACTGGCTGGCTTGGTGGCTCACGCCTGTAATCCTAGCACTCTGGGAGGCTGAGGTGGGTGGATTGCTTGAGCTTATGAATTCTAGACCAGCCTGAGTAAGAGTGAGATCCCTTCTAAAAGTAGAAAAACTGAGCCAAGATGATTGCTTAAGCCCAAGTTGGAGGTTGCTGTGAGCTATGACACCATGGCACTCTACCCAGGGCAACAGCTTGAGACTCTGTCTCAAAAAAAAAAAAAAAACTACAACGAGTTATAATTTCTCACCTATCAAATTGGCAAAGATCAAAAAGTAGAAAAGTGTAATTTGATCAGGGCGTGGGGAAGTAGGCACACATCCGTTACTGGTGTAAATTGGTGCAGCTGCTTTGGACAGCACTGTGGCAGTTCAGAAGGCTTAATTACATGGGTATATACCTTGTTCACTAGTTCCACTTTTATGAATTTGTTCCTGGCACAGTGTACTAGGAAGTATAGATAACAATGATCCTTGCAGCGCCGTCTAGGGTAGCAAAGGATGGGAAACTGTCTACATGCACTTGTTTGAAATAATCTCTGAGGAAATATTAAGTAAAAAAGGCAAGATATGGGGAGGGAAAAATGGGGACTGATTGCTTAATGGGTATAGGGTCTCCTTTAGGGGGTGACAAAAATGTTTTGGAGGCCAGGTGCAGTGGCTCATGCCTGTAATCCTAGCACTCTGGAGGCTGAGGTGGGTGGATTGCCGTGAGCTCAGGAGTTTGAGACCAGCCAGAGCAAAGCAAGACCCTATCTCTACTAAAAATAGAAAAACTAGCCTGGTGTTGTGGTGCAGATGCCTGTAGCCCCAGCTACTCAGGTGCCTTAGGCAAGAAGATTGCTTGAACCCAAGAGTTTGAGGTTGCTATGAGCTACGATGCCATAGCACTATACCCAGGGTGACAGAGTGAGATCTGTCAAAAAAAAAAAAAATGTTGGGTGGCGCCTGTGGCTCAAGGAGTAGGGCATCGGCACCATATACTGGAGGTGGCGGGTTCAAACCCAGCTGCAATCAAAAACTGCAAAAATAAATAATAAAATGTTAAAAAAAAACTATATAAAAAATGTTTTGGAATTAGATAGAGGTGATAGTTGTATAACTCTGTGATGCTAAACGTCACTCATTGTACGTTTAAAAATGGTTAATTTTATGATGTGTGAATTTTACCTCAATTTTAAAAGAGGCAAAATGTAGAGTAAAGTTCACCCTTCTTTGGGTTAAAAAATGTGACTGGGACCAGGGGATGATAGTGTATATATGATTGCATATTATTAGAATTTTCCAGATGGATATACCAGAAACTAGTTAGTGTTGCTACTGGGGAGAGGAACTGGGGAGTTGGGGTGCAGAAGCAGGAGGGAGCGTGTCTCTTCCCGACTCTCCTTCTGTACGACTCTATCTGTTTACCACGTATACACAGGCAGCACTTATTTGAAAAAACAATTGTTTGTCTTAGGCCAGGTAGGTCATGCTATACTTAACTCCTCAGGGCATAGCAATTACTCTTTATTTCTTTTGCTCCATTCTTGGTCACAGCCCATAATTAGAGATTTATCTTATGTTGTTTGTATTTTCTAGGAAATTTTATTCAGCCTATGGATCTGGTCCAAAAGCTTTTGATTTGTTCAATCCAAACTTCAAGTCTACCTGTCAACGGTAAGTCATTTTACAAGTCCTGGGAGATATATATATTTAAAGGATTTAGTTATCAGTTTGAGGAGTTTTGTTGAGATAGATGTTCCTACAAGAAGATCTGTTAAGGGAATATTTGATACTGTATGACAGCGTGTCTTGACAGTTCTGATTTAACATACAGAGCTAAGATGTGACTGCTTGGAATCCCAGGTTTGTGGAGAAATACACCGAGCTACAGAAACTTGGAGAAACAGACGAAGAGAAGTTATTTGTGGAAACAGGGAAGGCTTTATTGGCAGAAGGTGTCATTTTAAGACGAATAGGCGAAGCAAGGACTGTGAGTATTTTATTGTTAAAATTATTACTAGATTACAGTAAACGTGTCATAGTATTTGCATATATAACTTACACACATTCTCCTATGCACCTTATAAATCATACCTAAGTTCATCATAATACTTAAATATAGTGTCAATGCTATATAAATAGTACATGCTGTATTTTTTAAAATTTATATTCTTTTTTAAAAAGCATTTTATTTTAGAGATGGGGTTTCACTCTGTCTCAGGCTAGCTCGTAGTTCATTGCAGCCTTGAACTCCTCGCCTCAAGCAATCCTTCTACTTCAGCCTCCAAAGTAACTAGGGTTACAGGAGCAAGCCACTGGGCTTGGCTAAAATTTGTGGGGTTTTTTATTTTTTAATTAAAAAAATCATTTCCATCTGTACTTGGTTGAATCCACATATGTGAAGCCTGTATGCAGTAGGTATACTGTTTCATATTTGTTAGAAGTTAGGCCAAGCACAGTGGCTGATCTCCGTAATCCTAGCACTCTGGGTGGTATTGCATCGGGTGGATCATCTGAGCTTAAGAGTTTGAGACCAGCCTGAGCAAGTGCGAGACCCTATCTCTACTAAAAATAAAAAAACTAGCCAGGAATTGTGGTGGGTGCCTGTAGTCCAGCTGCTTGCTTCCAAGGGCAGAGGCAAGAGAATTGCTTGAGCCCAGGAGTTTGAGGTTGCTGTGAGCTATGATACCACAGTACTCTGGCCAGGGTGACAGAGTGAGACTCTGCCTCAAGGAAAAAAAAAGAGGTTAAAGGGAGGCTTGGTTTTCTTGTCCCAACCGTGGCTCATGTTCTTAAACTCCAGGTCCAATCCCATTAGGCTGAACATAACTGTGGTAATAGCTGCTACTTGGAACAGATTAGTTGTTATTAGGGCTTTTGAAATTGTGGTTCTATAGAAATCTTTATCATGTTTACTGTTTGTTATAATAGAATTTGACCTGAGATATTAGTGCTGAATTTTTCACTCAGTAACAGATTGTGCCTAGTCATATGGCTTTAGACAATTAGTTGAGTGAAAATGCTAACATCTGTGTGAAGTACTTACATAGTGGGTCTTCTAAGCAACAGGAAGGCGGTCATGTTTCCCGGAAACCTGAACACACGAGTGTCACACCCCAAACTGCAATGGAAGGGAACCAGCCTCAGAAAGAAGTCCCACAGGACCAGCACTTGGAGGCTCCCGAAGAACAGTCGAAAGGTCTCTCGCAGCCCTGAGGATTGAATACTGTGTATACTGACAGCCACACTTACTAGCTGAATGCTGAGCTATTTTTAACAGTTGAACTGTGTAAATGTTTTTTAATCTCTAAGGCATGACGTTTGCCTTCTCTTAGTTCTGATTTCTGGGTAGCTCAGTATCATGGTTTGAAAGAACCAGTCAGGTGAACTTTTTATGTTAGGACATTACTAAATAAAGAATTCCCTAGGGCTTATAAAGTAAATTTACTTTGAAATTGTAAATTACATGAGGAAACCTTTATGAAGATTGTTTGAATGGGACTCCTTCTGAGTAGGCTTGTGTGGGTGTTTGAGTTAGCACATGGGCTGGCTGCTTTGGATTCCCTGGTATGGATCTTGTCTGTGGATGCATCAGACTTCTGTGTACGCATGGTGTGGTCCCTTGGCTGGCTGTTTGTGTCTGCCCTTTTTGCTATGGACTATGAACCTTCAACGTGAGAGGTTAGACTGACTTGTGCCTTGGAGTAAGAGTGAGGACCTGATACTGCTGAAGGACCAAAGGCCAAGACTATACTTTAATCCTGTGGACTAAGATTAAAGACTGAACTCATGGCGTCTCTGTGATAACTGGAGTGCCAAGAGGGAGACGGCTGAGTTAGATGATGCTCTCCACCAGCATCCGCCTGACTCGCGGGCCCGGGGTGTGCATATACGTCCTTACCGACTGTCCTGCCTTCCTCAGTTCCCTGTGTTTTACCAAATAAAGGAAATATTCCTCAGAGACTGTAGCCTTTGCATTTGTGATTAAGCCATTGGTTTTCAGCTCCTAGTAATAAATTGCTTCAGAAATTTCCTTATTTGAAAACTGTGTTGCTCTTCTACCCACTCATTCCTTGTTTTTTTTTTTTTTTTTTGTAGAAACAGAGTCTCACTTTATCACCTTCAGTAGAGTGCCCCGGCGTCACACAGCTCACAGCAACCTCCAACTCCCGGGCTTAGGTGATTCTCTTGCCTCAGCCTCCCAAGTAGCTGGGACTACAGGCGCCCACCACAATGCCCGGCTATTTTTTTGTTGCAGTTTGGCTGAGGCTGGGTTCAAACCCACCACCTTCAGTATATAGGGCCAGTGCCTTACTGACTGAGCCACAGGTGCCGCCAACCCACTCATGCTTTGTGTACAGAGTCTCTTTTCTCTCCTGGTGGACTGCAGTGCAGGGGCTGCTCAGTGTCTCCCAGCTGCACGTAGTACACATTCTTGCACAGGAGGGCTCGTTCATGCAGTCAATGAGTACATGAAGCAAAAGCAGTTCTCAGCCACCCTGCTCCCGCCTGACCTTTATCCTCATGTTTGGGGGATGGCTTGTTTTTAGATAGGCAAGTACATTTCATCCATTCAAAGACATTAGACAACCATTGGGTACCAAATATCAGGCTAGACCTTGGGAAGAGGACTTAAGCAGGTGAAGGAGATGGTTCTGTTCTCAGAAGAACGATCATGGCTTGGTGCCTGTGGCTCAAGCAGCTAAGGCGCCAGCCACATACACCTAAGGTGCCAGCCACATACACCTAAGGTGGCGGGTTCGAGTCCCCAGCCCGGGCCTGCCAAACAACAATGACGGCTGCAACCAAAAAATGGCCGGGCGTTGTGGCGGGCACCTGTGGTCCCAGCTACTTGGGAGGCGGAGGCAGGAGACTCGCTTGAGCCAGGAGTTGGAGGTTGCTATGAGCTGTGATGCCATGGCACTCTACTCAGGGGGATAGCTTGAGGCTCCGTCTCAAAAAAAAAAAAAGAAGAACTATTAGGTCACTCGTTATCTCTCTAAACCTTAAGTTTTTGAGTTTTTTATTTTTATTTTTTTGAGACAGAGTCTCACTTTGTCACGCTGGTAGAGTGCCATGGTGTCATAGTTCACAGCAACCTCAAACTCTTTGGGCTCAAGCAATTCTCTTGCTTCAGCCTCCCAAGTCGCTGAGACTACAGGTGCCTGTCACAATGGCCCACTATTTTTTTAGAGATGGGGTCTCGCTCTTGCTCAAGCAGGTCTCGAGCCTGTGAGCTCAGGACAATCCACCTACTTGGGCATCCCAGAGTGCTGGGATTACAGGTGTGAGCCACTGCGCCTGGCCGGTTTTAGGGCTTTTGAAGGCAGTTTCTTTGTCAGAATGAGGAAGACTTTTAAAGAGTTGTTTATCTAATCCTTTAAAAAATTACACATATACATGGTTCAACATTTAAAGTTAGAAAGCCAGTCTTCTTCACAGCCCTATCTGTCAGCCACCCATTTTCCCTCCTCTTAGGGCACCACTATTACCATTTCCTTGTGTGGCCTTCCAGAAGTATTTTGGGCATCTATGTGGGACACTATTCATATTGTTTGGCACCTTGTTTTTGCAGTTAATATGTGTCAAAGATCCACAAAGGATCCATGACAAATCAGGATGTGTCATGATTTAATCGTGGCCCAATGAAAATGTTCATTGTTTCTGTTTTACTGTGCTGTAAACAGGCTGGGCTAGTTAGGGGATGCTGGATCAAGGAACAACTCATCCTCAATTTTGATATTTTCTTCCATAGAAATTGTGCTAAATTATCCTCTCACCAGCCTTGCCTTTTCCTCCACATCTGATCTTGTCAAAGCAGACCAGGAGTCTCAGGACAGCCTCAAATTTGGCAGAAGGGAGAGAGACCATTCCTGTTGAGCAAACCTTGGGATGGAAAAAAGCTGCTGTCACTCGCTGACCTCTTTAGATTGAATTTCTATGATCAGAACATAGTGAAAGGTGTAAAGCTTACTTGGGAAACTCAGACTGAGTCCCACAGTTAGGGCAAAAGTCACCAGCAGTGTTTTGGAGATGAGACCTCGTTCTTGCCTTTCAAGAGCTTAAATCTAGTTAGAAAACCAAGAGTAACTTGTGAAACAGCAAGATGAACAAGGTGCAGGGTATGAGGGATCAGCTCTGGGCTCCCCTGGGAATGTTGCTTAATCCTGGAAGGGCACGTGGGGTTGAAGAGTGTGTGCTGTTTCTTCTACCCAAACCATCCTCCCTTCCGCCGTGGTCTTTAGGAATCAGACCTTTTCTTTTCTTTCTTTTTTTTTTTTATAGACAGAGTCTCACTTTATTGTCCTCAGTGGAGTTCTGCGGCATCACAGCTCACATCAACCTCCAGCTCCTGGGCTCAGGCAATTCTCTTGCCTCAGCCTCCCAAGTAGCTGGGACTATAGGTGCCTGCCACAATGCCCGGCTATTTTTTTGTTGCAGTTTGCCTGGGGCTGGGTTTGAACCCTCCAACCTCGGTATATGGGGCTGGCACCCTACCCACTGAGCCATAGGCGCCACCCAGGAATCAGACCTTTTCAAATGGTGTGTCTTCTTGGAAACTATTTAATGTTCAAATCAAGTGACAAGTCCCTTATCAAACCCCCTACCGATGGCACTCACAAGGTGCTTTGCTGCAGTTGGTACACCTGCCCAATTTACTGTGGCCTTCATTCAGGTGGTAAATATTGTGTCCCTATTAAGAGTATAGATGAGAGCAGAAATTCGTATTCTTTGTATCCACAGAAGTATTAAATAGCCTTTCAGGAGCCGACTTGCCTATGGGTTTGCTGAGCCCAAGGAGAGGCAGGCATGTGTCCAGGTTATCATGAAGTTTGCACCAGGCAGGAATGAAGATTGGCATTCTAGTTCTGGATGGACTCTCCAGGTTTTACTGGCGTGACCTTGTGCCTGCCACTGCCTCCCAGCCTGCAAAATAAGGACAGTGTTTGCCTCTTTGGCCTCCAGTTAGTGTTGTAAAGATTGAGATAATGAATGCAAAACTCATTTGTAATATGTGCGGCCAGTGCTTTCAGTGCTATTTTGAAAAGTAGTGGAAAGCCCATTTGAACAGATAGGATAAGATCAGATCACAGTGGCCTTGACAACTATAGGAAGGAGTTCAGTTGGGCATAGGAAGGTTTGAGTAGGGAAGAGATGTAGTGAAAGCAGGGGTGGATCAAAGGACGATTGGACTACGAGTGAGGTAAAGGATAGGATGGGGGAGTGGGCAGGGAGGGAAGAAAGAGGGGGCATGTCAGGCAAGGAGGCGGCAGCTATATCAAGGTATAAGCCTGAGTGACCAGAAGACTGATAGTCTCACAGCCAGCCAGCGGGGGAAGTGGAACTGACTCTCAGGGAAGAGACCCATTCTCAGCCTCTGGAGTTGGCAGTGATGGTGCAGTGTTCCAGTGGCAAGACAGGATAGGTATCTGGGCAACAAAAAATGCCTAGTACAGGGGAAGATTTGGAGGCAGGGGAATGGAGAGAGACCCAAGATGTCGGGGCTGGCACAGTGAATGCTTTCAGTTAAAGAATAGGAGGAATGAGAAAGCTAACAAAGGGAACTGACATGTGGGCGGCGCCTGTGGCTCAAAGGAGTAGGGTGCTGGCTCCATATGCTGCAGGTGGGTTCAAATCCAGCCCCTGCTAAAAAAACTGCAAAAAAAAAAAAAAAAAAGAAAAGAAAAAGAACTGACATGTGAGTCTTCTGTCATCTAAGACTTAAATGGTCCTGAATTTTGCAGATTTTTTGCCTTTGCTTTTGTTGGGTAGACCTGATCCTTGATTGGTGTCCACAAAAGGCTAGCCCAATTCTTTCTGTAGTTTTGTATAATACTTAGCGTCAAGAGTTCACGGATAATGAAAGTGGTTTTGCAGAATAATCTTCCCCTAAAGGATTCTTGATTTTGTTAAAACAATACCTTTCTGCCTGAATGAATGATGGCTTCCTGCTGAAAAATGTCCAGCAGATTTCTGTTTTTAAACAAAGTCATTTAAATAGGATAGGCACTGGTGCCCACCCCTGCTCCTGGGCTTGCAAAGGAGGTACGCTGGAATCGTTCACCCATCCTTCTCTGCTCTTGTCCGTGAGCAAGTCTGACTCAGAACAGGCTGGCAGTTTTCCTGAGTACATGGGAGTGAGGGCATATAACATGATGTGATGCTGATAGTGAAAGCAAGCTGACAAGGCCTCAGCAGAAGATCGTGGAGCTAGGAGCAAAGAAAGGCCAGTGAGGTTGGGATGGGGCTGGGTTGAGAGGGCCAGGGAGGCAATTATTTTCTTCCTGGGTCTCTGTGTTCCAGAGCCCTATTCCGGAACAGCCAAAAGGTAGAAGGCTGAGTCTGGCTAAATTAGTCATGTGTTTCAAGCCTTTGACTGTGCTCGGTGAGATGAGAGATGCCTGAGCAGGTTCAGTGAGCAACTTGGTTGAGGTCACCTTGGCTGGCAGAGGAAAGGCACCTTCCCTCCTGTGGAAAAGACAGGAAATGGCTTTCATGTCACTCCTAGGGTAGCATACAATGCGGCAAGTGGCTCTCTGATTGGATGAGTTCAGCACTGAAGCAGTTTCCATGATGATGCTGAACCAGACAAGTGGTTATTGCTGCAGCACGAAAATGAAAAGGTTGCTAGGGGAGCCAGACAAGGCAGGAAGTTAAGTGTTATGTTCCCTACAAAATGTCGACACTGCCAGCCACCACCACCACCATCCTCTGTCCATACAGATTACAGAAGGGGGATTTTTTGTTGAATACTAGCCGATGGTGAACATACATTTCAGGTATAGTTTTACCCTCAACTGATGCTTTTCCGGGATGGCAACTTAAGTAAATGTCAGTCACCGGACCTTGTAGTTGCTCAGTCCTTTTAATTAAAAGATGGTTCTGAGCAGTATCCAGTAGTGATCTATTTATTATTTATCAAGCATTTTCCTTCCTGCAGTTAGTGAAAGGTCAATGGCTTCCACGGATGCTTTGTTTTTGGTGAACAGATTAGATGAAAAAAGATAACACAGTCAGTCTCTACTCCCTCCTGTTTGCTCATGGGCAGGACACTGTTTAATAGTCATTGTGGCATTTAGGATCTTGGGCCTCTGAAACACGCCGAAAAGTGCATGTGCATTTCTTGCTGCTGAATGTTTCTCCAAAAGTAAACATCAGGTTGTGATTATGGTTAATAATGAGCTATTGATTGTTTGAAAATGTCACCGCCAGGAACCAGCGGCACCGCTAGATGGCGCTGCCCTCTCATGCTGATCAACTACAACCATTTCTTTCCTTGCCTCGGGGTACCTTGCCTTTCAAGGTTGGTGAGTGTCCTTGTAAAATAATGTTCTGGCTGAAATTTAGGAAGCGGAGGTCCTGGGGTGCTATTGGGATGGGGTAGAGATGGGAGGGGATGGGCCACGGGACTAATGCAGGGGCCTGCAGGGAACCAGCGCTGTTTGTAATAGGAGCCAGAGAGGAAGCGGCTGTGTGGAGCCCCTGGAGGCTCTGCCCAGAGTGGTGTTTTCTAACCTTCTCCAGTCAATGACACATCTGCAAATTTGCTGTGGAGGACGGTGGGAGGGAGGGAGGGCGGGGACCGTGCAGCAGGGAGGCAGCGCCTAGCAGTGGAAAAAACCCAGGCCTTGGAGAACAGGACCGGGTTTGAAACCCTGATCTGTAGCTTTGTGTTTTGACATGAGGGGAATTAGTGAACGACTCGAGAGAGCCTCAATTTCCATATCTGTTAAACAGGAGTAAAAGCATCTGCCTCATCCGGGTGTTGTAAGGATTAAATGAGAAGAGGAACAGAGTTCTTGGCGAGTGCTCAGTCTGTTCTCACGCCTAGAAAGCTCTCAGCAACTTTTGATTCCCACTGGGCGGGGAGGAACGTGCACTAGATTTTAACACAGAGAAGAAACAAAAAATGGCATCATGTCCCTTTCACCAGCTTCTCCTCTGAACACTTAGCTTTCTTGCTCCTCTTCCCCCAGTCGTTACTGTCTATTTTATCTTTTTCCAACCTCCTAGCACTGAATGAATAAATAAAATAAAAAATAAAATAAAATAAAGCAAAGGTGGCAACCAGAGAACATCTCAGGAACTCATCCACTCTTGGACCTTGACCAATGCCGGTAGGTTTCACTGAAAAACTTGCTTTTATCTAGTTATTTCCTAGATGGGGTGTGTAGAAACCACCCTCTGGCACTCTTTCCTTCTCTCCTTTCCTTCCTCTTGTTGCTCCCACTGCCCTCCTTCTCTTTATTTCTCGCCCCTGCACCCCAGATGATGGAGGAGAACCAAAGGTCACTACCTAGAGGCCTGACCTCAGAGACTCTGTTCCCAGGGCCTGGGGCTGGTCAGCAATTGAGCAGGAATTTCTGGAATGCCCTCTGGTCCTCCTCCCAGTGAAGGGAATGAGGAGGCAGCAGGGTGCTGCAGAAATGGTGAGCAGGGTAGGGGTGAGGCCTGCAGCCAGGAAGATCTGTCCATGTGCTTCCTGCCATCTGGCACCCTCCTACTTCATTTTACTCTAGGTGGTCTATAGGTGCATAGTGTGACTCCCTGGCTTCCTCCCATTACCTGGATACAAGGCCAGAGGAGGATAGAGCCAAGGATGCCACCCACATAGGTTACATGGGGGTGGGCTCCAGCCTCTTTCCTAAGTCTTAGCCAAAAGAACTGGGTTGGAGGGTTGGAATCCTGATGCTGACACTCCTGTGTGGCTGTGGCTTTGGATAAGACTTCACCATTTTGAGCCACGTCCAGCCCCAGCACAGAATCTGGAATCTAATAGATTCTTAACAGCGTATCTGCTGAGTGAACGCACAAACAAATGACATGGGGATGATAATATTGGCATCAAGTCTGCATTGAGGTGCAAATCCCAAGCAAGATGTTGGCCGTGCAGAACTCTGTAAACTCTCAAGCCTTCTGCGTTACACAAAGATACAGGGAAGATAAAGATGGCTGTGGAGCTCGTGGTAATGGTATTGGGCTTCGACCCAGAGGAGGGAGAGCCCAGGAGAGGCAGGGCAGCAGGGCAGGATGACTGATAGGGAAGTTCAGCTTTGTAGTCTCTGCCTGCTAGAGGAATCTCCTGTCCTGGGTGTGGGTGCAGGTACCTGCATGTATCACCCCACAGGCTCCCCTGGCTCCTGCCAAGTGAGGCGAATGGCCCTGCCCTCTCTGCTGCCAGGATTGTGGTCTCTGTTATCCTTGTAGAGCTCATGCCTTCCTCAGGCCCTGCTTCCTGCTGGGAACCAGCCTAGCTTTGGTATTTCATGGCTCCTCAAGGCGTCAAGCCCCCTGGAGTATAATGCCAGGGACAGCATTACTGCTGTGCAGTGGCCACAGGCTGACTCCTGTGGCAGGGGCAGGGGCTTCACTTACAGTTTGCAGAAGGGAGGGCTCAGAATCTGATCCGGGTCACCTCAATGAGTGTGTCTGAGCTGCTTCCCCTGGTTTCTCTTTCCAGCCACACTCATGGGGCCCCCAAGGTTAGAATAAGATGCTTAATCCAAGAAAAAATCCAATTTAAATCCTAAGAAGATAAAGCTTGTTTTGTCCACCATCCCCCACCCTAACCTTCCCACTTTTGTATGTCAGGGAAGAGAAAGGGCCCCTGGGACAAGCCACAAGGGGAGGCAGGTCTGGTAACCTGAGCTCAAGGCCAACAGGGCATTGAATGTGTTCCACCATCCTAAAGCTCGTGGCCTTCTGGGCAACCTACCCTCTGATAGAGCATGAGCTCAGGCTTGGGGCTGTTTATTGCTTCCCTTCTGATCATTGAAATGGCTAGATTGGCTTCTTGAACACCTGTAAAGTCTAAGAAGAAATTTAGGAAAATCTCATCTGCAGGACTGAGGTCCCCTGAGCCACTGGCCACTCGTAATTAATATTAATGAGCAATAGATGGCAGATGTTCATTGCTCCACTGACACACGCATTGCCAGGCCCCAAAGGAGTGGCTCTAAGATCTAACGGACTCGAATACACTAATATACTTTACAATCGTGTTGAAGACAGTAAAACTGTCGGGGTATAATCAGATTTTTTTTTTCTTTTTGGAGACAGAGTCTCACTATGTTGCCCTCAGTAGAGTGCCTTGACATCACAGCTCACAGCAACCTCAAACTCTTGGGCTTAAGCGATTCTCTTGTCTCAGCCTCCCAACTACGGGTGCCCGCCACAATGCCTGGCTATTTTTTTGTTGTAGTTGTCATTGTTGTTTAGCAGGCCAGGGCCTGGTTCGAACCGCCAGCCCCAGTGTATGTGGCCAGAACCCTAACCACTGAGTTACAGGCACTGAGCCAAGATTTCTTATGTATGAGAACCTAATGACCCACAGATAATGTCTGCCTTAAAAAATAAAATAAAATAAGTGTACCACCATTGCTTATTGACATTTAGAAATAGTTCCTCTAGTCTAAAAATGAGGCAGAAGAATTGTTCAGCAGGCAGGACATTGGGTGAGGCTCCTGGAGAACCAGCCTGCCCCAGCTCACCCACTAATTGGCTGAATGACGTTGGTAAGTCTTTAAACCTTTTTGGCCATTTGTAAAATGAGGAGGTTGAGCTGTCAGACCTCTGAAGTCCTGTTCTTTGGGTCTGTGGGTCCAAGAAGAGCTGCAAAGATGAAGAGAGCCAACATGTTCCAAGACTCATTAAATACTGATTTAAAATCTTACCACTTCTCAGTCTTTTGGCTAAGAGCACGTGTAACATCTCTTCACTTTTTAAATTTAATTATGGAAACAGTCATAAACATAGAATCATGTATAGATCCTCTGTGTTCATCATGGCGCCTAAACCATTATTAATACTTTGCTGTATCTTCATATTTTTCTGAAGTATTTTAGAGCAAGTCCAGATACAGTATAACCTCTCTCATCCAAGCCTGCCTGCAGCCTGATTCTCTGAAAAATAAGACCCTTTCCTTTCCTTTTCTCTTTTCTTTTTTTGAAATAGCGTCTCGCTCTGTCACCTGTGCTAGGGTGCAGTGGCGTCATCATAGCTCACTGCAACCTCAAACTCCTGGGGTCAGGGCCATCCTCCTCCCTCAGCCTCCTGAGTAGTAGGGGGAAGGGAACTACAGCCCCCGCCCCACAACCAGCTAGTTTTTCTATGTTTTATTTTACAGAGATGGGAGGAGGGTGGGTCTCAAGCTCCTGGCTTCCCAAAGTGTTAGGATTGCAGGAATGAGTTACCATGCCTCACCTAAGACCTTTTCTTTTCTTTTCTTTTCTCTTTCTTTCTTTTCTTCCTTCCTTCTTTTTTCTTTCTTTTTTTATTGACTCATAGCTGTGTACATTAATGCAATCATGGGGTACAATGTGCTGGTTTTATATACAATTTTTTTTTTTTTTGAGACGGAGCCTCAAGCTATCCCCCTGGGTAGAGTGCCATGGCATCATAGCTCATAGCAACCTCCAACTTCTGGGCTCAAGTGAGTCTCCTACCTCTGCCTCCCAAGCAGCTGGGACCACAGGCGCCCGCCACAACGCCCGGCCATTTTTTGGTTGCAGCCATCATTGTTGTTTGGCGGGCCCGGGCTGGGGATTCGAACCCGCCACCTTAAGTGTACGTGGCTGGCGCCTTAGCCGACTGAGCCAAGGTGCCGAGCCGGTAGGTCTTATTTTCAAGGAAACATGGTAGCATGGTAGCTCAAAGGAGTAGGGCGCTAGCCCCATATACCAGAGGTGACAGGTTCAAACCCAGACCTGGCCCCCAAAAAACAAACAAACAAAAAAAACAGTAAAGATACTTCCATTTTTCAAGGGAAAAAAAGGTAGTTAAATCAGTCTTTAAATAACCAAAGCACTGAATCTCCAAAAGTAGCTGGGCAGTGCCCATGGATCAGTGGGTAGGGCACCGGCCACATACATGGAGGCTGGTAGGTTCCAACCTGGCCAGCTAAACGATGACAACTGCAACAAAAAAAATAGCTGAGCATGGTGGCAGGCACCTGTAGTCCCAACTGCCTGGGAGGCTGAGGCAAGAGAATTGTTTAAGACCAAAAGGAGTTTGATGTTGTTGTGAGCTGTGATGCCATAGGACTCTACTGAGGATGACATAGTTGAGACTCTGTCTCAAAAATGAAAAATAAAAAAAAGAAAAGCTAACCTGCCCCTCCAAACTGTCACAGTAAAGTTGTTACTTGCATGTTGGGGACTAGACCCCAGAGCTCCTGAATCCTACTTCTATGCCATTTTAATGAAATCTCTCTCTCGCCTTAGGGTTATGTACTAGAATGGACAAGCACTAAGACATCCTTTGTGTTTAGCTTAAAAACAACTGGCCCTGGTCTATTTAAGTATATAGACCAGAAGTACTTTGAGCTGGCTATGGTGGCTTACACCTATAATCTCAGCACTTTGGGAGACCTAGGAGGATCACTTGAGGCCAGAAGTTAGAAACAAGTGTGGGCAACGTAAGGGACCCTATCTCTACAAAAAAATAAAAAGTATCAGCTGGACGGGTGTGGTGGCTCACACCTATAATCCTAGCACTGGAGAGGCTGAGGCCAATGGATTGCCTGAGCTCACAGGTTCAAGACCAGCCTGAGCAAGAGTGAGATCCCATCTCTAGAAATAACTGGGGCAGCCCATACCTCAGTAGCCTGAGCCAGCTAAAATAATGACAACTGCAACAACAACAACAACAAAATAGCTGGGAGTTGTGGCGGGCACTTGTAGTCCCAGCTGCTTGGGAGGCTGAGGCAAGAGAATCACTTAAGCCCAAGAGTTGGATTTTGCTGTGAGCTGTGACTCCACAGCACTCTATCCAGGGTGATAGCTTGAGACTCTGTCTCATAAATAAATAAATAAAGCCAGGCATTGTGGCAGATGCCTTGTAGTCCCACTACTTGGGAGGCTGATGCAAGAGAATCACTTGAGCCCAATAGTTTGAGGTTGCTGTGAGCTATAATGGCACAGCATTCTACTGAGGGCCACCAAGTGAGACTCTGTCTCGAAAAAAACCAAAAAATCAGCAGGATGTGGCAGTGCATGTATGTAGTTTCACCTACTTGGGAGGCTGAGGCAGGAGGACTGCTTGAGCCTAGAAGTTTGAGGGTACAGTGAGCTATGATCATGCCACTGTACTCTATCCTGAGACACAGAGTGAGACCTTGTCTCTTAGAGGGGGGGAAATGTATTGCCTGGGCATCAGCAAGTGACATCTCAAGACTACATCTCTAGAACACAGCTCTATAACCTAAAATTATCATTAACGGCTACCACAGCTTATGATTCTTTAACCTGAGGGTCAAAGGAGGAAGCATGTATTTTCCAAGGGGAAATTTCCATTTTATATTAAGACTGAAAACCAATGTTCAAGTTTGGCTGGGCTCTGTGGCTCTAGTACTCTAGGAGGCCAAAGTGGGAGGATCACTTGAGCTGAGGAGTCCTTATATCACTCTAAGAGCAACACTGTGCTTCTACTAAAAATAGGAAAATTAGGTGACATGGTGGCCGTGCCTGTAATCCCAGCTACTACTTAGGAGGCTAAGGCAAGGAGGAGTGCTTCAACGTGGGAGGTTGAGGTTGCTGTGAGGTAGGCCTGATGCCACTATACTCTTGTCCTCTAGCCTAAGGTCACTGTACTCTAGTCTGGGCCACAGAGTAAAACTCTGTCTCAAAAAAAAAAAAAAAAGCTCAATGCCTGTAGCTCAGTGAATAATGCACTAGCCACATATATCAGGGCTGGTGGGTTGAAATCCAGCCCAAGCCTACTAAACAACAACAATGAAAGCCAAGGATTGTGGCAGGCACCTGTAGTCCCAGCTACTTGGAAGGCTGAGGCAAGAGAATTGCTTAAGCCCAGGAGTTTGAGGTTGCTGTGAGCTATGAAGCCACTGTACTCTACTGAGGGTGACAAAATGAGACTCTGCCTAAAAAAAAAAAAAAAAAAAAAAAGAAAAGAAAAAAAGGGTGGTGCCTATGGCTCAGGGAGTAGGGGTACCAGCCCCACATACCAAGGGTGGTGGGTTCAAACCCAGCCCCAGCCAAACTGCAACAAAAAAATAGTGGGGAATTGTGGTGGGTGCCTAGTCCCAGCTACTCGGGAGGCTGAGGCAAGAGAGTAATTTAAACCTAGGAGTTGGAGGGTGCTGTGAGCTGTGAGGGCAATAAAGTGAGACTTTGTCTCTAAAAAAAAAGAAAAGAAAATCTATGAAATAGAATGTATAGTTTATGATTATGATTATTATTATTTTTTTTTGAGACAGAGCCTCAAGCTGTCGTCTTAGGTAGAATGCTGTGGCATCATGGCTCACAGCAACCTCCAACTCCTGGGCTCAAGTGAGTCTCCTGCCTCCACCTCCCAAGTAGCTGGGACTATAGGTGCCCGCCACAATGCCTGGCTATTTTTTGGTTGCAGCCATCATTGTTGTTTGGCAGGCCCAGGCTGGATTTGAACCCGCCACCTTAGGTGTATGTGGCTGGCACCTTAGCCACTTGAGCCACAGGCACCGAGCCTAGTTAATGATTATTAATAGTTTTACTTCAAAAGAAAGCATTAAGAACATCTAGCTATACATCAAATATTTTTGTAGCATTTGGATAGTTTTAAAGTATGTGATGTTTTGGAAAAATGAAAATAAAGTTATCCATTTATATACATATGTTAGGGAAAAGCAGAATAATCTCAACTACTTGGGAGACAAAGGCATGAAGACCAACCAAGCTCAGAGGTTAAGAACAGCCTGGGGAATGCAGCCAGTGGAAAACACACTCCCACCCTCTACTCCTTATCACCTCCTTCTCAAAAAAAAAAAAAAAAGGCAGAATAAATCTAAAGGGAGCAGGTAATTTCTTAGCACATCTAACGTATCAACTAAGAAATACAACCGAGAGCAAGGACAAAAGATGGGTTCTGCCCTCTGACCTCCAACAACATGATTTTGACTAAGTTACTTCACGTCTGTAGGTCCACTTACCAAATAATTAGTCCCAATGATTAAGTCTCAAAGAAAATGTGATATAAAGTGATTCTAGGTGCTAATGGGAGCTATGGAAGTAGCAGCTGGAGAGCACATATCTGGGCATTAGACATCCAAATGTTTAGTCTTGCCTCCTCCCAGAGCCTCAATTTCTCCATTTTTAAATTACAGGTGGTTAACTTTTTAAGCCAATAGCTTGCAAACTTTAACTTCTTATACTATGTTAGCACCGGAACCCTTTATCCAATAACATCTTGTCCAGAACCCCAAAGATAAAAGCAAAAACATCTTCCTGTGTTATCCATAGCAATCTCAAGAATATAAATATTATTTGGTCCAGTGGTTTTTGGGAGACAGAGTCTCACTGTTTGCCTGGGTAGAGTGCCATGGCATCATAGCTCACAGCAACCTCAAACTCCTGGGTTTGAAAGAGCCTCTTGCCCCAAGCCTCCTCAGTAGATGGGACTATAGGTGCCCGCACAATGCCTGGCTAGTTTTTTCTATTTTTATTAAAGATGGGGTTTCACTCTTGCGCAGGCTGGTCTCACACTTCTAAAGTCGAATGATCCACCCACCTCAGCCTCCCAGGGTTCTAGAGCCACCACACCTGGCCTGGTTTTTAAACTAAGACAACTTTCATATCTGTGTTTTATGAATCTACAAATGAACAAGTTTTTTTCTTTTCTTTTGGTGACAGAATTTTACTTCGTCACCTTTGGTAGAGTGCCACAGCAACCTCAAACTCCTAGGTTTGAAAGATCCTCTTGCCTCAGCCTTCCAAGTTGCCTGGGATGACAGGTGCCTGCCACAATGCCTGGCTATTTTTTAGAGATGGGAGCTTGCACTTGCTCAGGCTGGTCTTGAACCTGTGAGCTCACACAATCCACCTGCCTCAGCCTCCCAGAGTGGTAGGATTACAGTCTTGAGCCACTGTGTATGTATGAACAAATTTAGAAAATCCAAAGTTTCTGATGGGGAAAAAAAATTCATATACAAAGTTAAAAGACAGGATAAATTTAATGGAAACGTTTGTAATGCATACAATAAACTTGCTAATATCCCGAATAAAGACTTTTTACGTATCAGTAAGACCAATAAACCAATAAAAATTTATTTAACTATGTCAACTCACACAAAATTAAATGTAAATGGCTTAAAGAACATATGTTCAATACCACTTATAATGAACAAACATATGCTAGGCATGGTGACGCATGCCTGTAATCCCAGCACTTTTGGAGGCTGAGGCAGGAGGTGCACCTGAGTCCAGGAGTTTGAGATCAGCCGGGGCAATAATATAACGAGACCCTGTTTCTTACACAGTCTCACTTTGTCATCCTCGGTAGAGTGCCCTGGGGTCAAGCTCACAGCAACCTCTAACTCTTGGGCTCAAGCAATCCTCTAGCCTTAGGTTTTTTTTTTTTTTTTGAGACAGAGTTTCACCATGTCAGCCTCCATACTGTGCTGTAGTGTGACGTCTCACAGCAACCTCAAACTCTTGGGCTTAAGTGACTCTCTTGCCTCAGATTCCCAAGTAGCTGGACAACAGGTGCTCACCACAACTCCTGGCTATTTTTTTGTTGTAGTTGTCATTGTTGTTAAACAAGCCCAGGCTGGGTTTGAATCTGTCAGCCTTGGTGTATGTGGTTGGCGCCCCAGCCACTTAGTTACAGGTGCCAAGCTGTCCTGCCTCACTTTTTCTATTTTTAGTGGAGATGGGATCTTGTTCTTGCTTAGGCTGGTCCTGAGCTCAGCCTATTGTCCACCCCAGCCTCCCAGAGTGTTAGGATTATAGGCGTGAGCCACCATAGCAAGCCTAAGGTCAGGAGTTTGAAATTGCTGTGAACTATGACGCTACAGCACTCTAGCCTGGAGCAACAGAGTGAAACTCTGTTTTTTTTTTTTTTTTTTTTTTAGAGACAGTCTCACTTTGTCACCCTCTGTGGAGTGTTGTGACGTCACAGCTCACAGCAATCTCCAACTCTTGGGCTTAGGCAATTCTCTTGCCTCAACCTCCCGAGTACCTGGGACTACAAGGCGCCTGCCACAATGCCCAGCTATTTTGTTGTTGCTGCTGCAGTTTGGCTGGGGCCGGGTTCATACTCATCACCCTCGGTATGTGGCGCCAGTGCCCTATTCACTGAGCCACAGGCACCACCGAGACTTTGTCTTAAAAATAATAATAATAAAAAAATTTAAAAGTGGCTGGGTGTGATGGCTCATACCTGTGAGCCTAGCATTCTAGGAGGTCGAGGTGGGTGGATTGCCTGAGCTCACAGGTTTGAGACCAACCTGAGTAAGAGCAAAACTTCATCTCTAAAAACAGCCAGGCATTTTGGCGGGCGCCTGTAGTCCCAGCTACTTGGGAGGCTGAAGCAAGAGAATGGCTTGAGCCCAGGAGTTTGAGGTTGCTGTGAGTTGTGACACCATGGCACTGTACTAAGGGCGACACAGTAAGACTGTCTCAACAATAAGAACAAACAAAAAAAATGTAAAGTACACATTTAAAGTAATCCAATTTCTTTATTCTTTTAAACTATATAATCCTACATATGTAAAAGTAAAAAACCCCCATAACTTTATGAATAATTATAAAACAAATATCCATGAAAACATCATCTAAGATAAAGACCAATGGCCAGGCTAGGTGGCTCACGCTTCTAATCTTAGCACTCTGGGAGGCCTGGTAGGAAGGAAAGCTTAAGCAAGAGGGAGATCCCATCTCTGTTAAAAAATAGAAAAATTAGCTGGGCATGGTGGAGGCTAAGACGAGAGGATCACTTGAACCCAGAATTTGAGGTGGTTGTGAGCTGGGCTGACACAATGGCACTCTAGCCTGCATGACAAAATAAAACTCTTGTCTCCAAGAAAAAAAAAAAAAGGAAAAGAAAAAATTAAAAGAACACTGCCATCGTCCTAAAAGGATAATCTATTTCCTTCTCTCTAGAGCAGTGGTTCTCAACTTTATAGGCATGAGCCACCACAGCAAGCCTAAGGCCAGGGGTTTGAAGTTTTGTCACTACAGGCACCTGCTACAACATCCTAATGCTACGACCCTTAATACTGTTCCTCATGTTGTCATGACCCTGCAACCATAAAATTATCTTCACTCTGCCACAGTAAGACTCTGTCTCAAAAAAAAAAAAAAAAAAAAAAAAACCCAAAAAACCATTACAACCTACATAGGTATATATTCCTAAACATTAATATTTAGTTCTGCCTGTTTTTGAACTTTCTGTTTGGGAAATTGTAAGCATTCTTGTGAGTCTTCTTTTGCTCTTAATATGCTTACAAGACACAATATGTTAATGAGTGTAGTCTTTTTTTTTTTTTTTTTTGAGACAAGAGTGCCACTATGTCATCCTCGGAGTGCTGTGGCGGCACAGCTCACAGCAACCTCAAACTCTTGGGCTTAAACGATTCTCAGCCTACCAAGTAGCTGGGACTACAGGCACCCACCACAACACCCAGCTATTTTGTTGTTACAGTTGCCATTGTTGCTTAGCTGGCCCAGGCTGGGTTCGAACCCGCTGGCCTCAGTGTATGTGGCTGGCACCATAACCACTGTGCTACAGGTGCTGAGTCATGTTTTTCTTGTATAAAACTTCGATGCATAAATCTGTGATTTATTTTATCCATTTCCCTGTTGGGGACATTTGGGTTGTTTCAGCTTCCCAAGTAGCTAGCTCTACAGCTAGGGTCCTCAAACTTTTTAAACAGGGGGCCAGTTCACTGTCCCTCAGACTGTTGGAGGGCTGGACTGCAGGCCCCAGGACGAGTCGGCTGCTAAGCAGGACAGGCAGCGGTGGCAAAAACACCTAGCAGGCGGATAAATATCCTAGGCAGGGTGCACATGGCCCGTGGGCCGGAGTTTGAGGATGCCTGGTCTACAGGTCTACATTTTTAAATGTTCTGTAGAGACAAGGTCTCACTATGTTGCCCAGCTTATGTTGTCTTGAACTCCTGGCCTCAAGCCATCCTCTTGCCTCAGTCTCCCAAAGTGCTGGGATTATAGTAATGAGCTGTGGCCCTCTAGTTACTATGAACTTTCTTGTAAGTGTCTCCTAATATATGTACGAATTTCTCTAGGAGGGGAACTGTTGATTCAAAGGGTATGCATGCCTCCAAATTTACTAGATAATGCCACTGTTTTCCAAAGTGTTTGTACCAATTTATACTCTCAACCACAGTGTTTAATAAGAGTTCTTGATGCTCCCCATGAACTCTAGTATCTGGGTGTAGAGTGGTATTTCACCACTGTTTTAATTTGCATTTCCCTAATGACTGAGGAGGCTGAATATTTTCTTATTTGGTCATTTGGATATCCTCTGTGGGGCATTCTTTCACTCATTTTTCTTTTTTATTTGAGACGGAGTCTCACTATGCCTCACTCTTTGTAGATACCATAGTGTCTCAGCTCATAGCAACCTCTAACTCTTAAGCTTAAGTGATTTTCTTGTCTCAGGCCCCAAGTAGCTGGGACTATAGGCGCCTGCCACAACGCCCAGCTATTTTTGTTGTTGTTGTTGTAGTTGTGATTTAGCAGTCCTGGTCTAGATTCGAACCTACCATCCCCAGTGTATGTGGCTGGTGCCCTAACCACTGAGCATTAGGCACCTAGTTTTTTTTTTTTCTTAAGATAGAGTCTCATCTCACTTCGTCACGCTCAGTAGAGTACCATGGCGTTACAGCTCACAGCCACTTCAAACTCTTGAGCTTAAGTGATTCTCTTGCCTCAGCCTCCTAAGTAACTGGGACTACAGGCACTGGCCACAACACCTGGCTATTTTTAGAGATGAAGTCTTGCTCTGGCTCAGGCTGGTCTCAAACCTGTGAGCAATCTACTGGCCTTGGCCTCCCAAAGTGCTAGGAATACCAGCCATGAGCCATACTCTTTTTTCTATCACACTGTCTATGAGATACAATTTTTCACTTATCAATTAAGTAGGAATACAAAAGTTTGAAAACAGTTGTGAGGAGAAAATAGGGAAGTACACATTCTCACTGTTAATAAGAGAATAAACTGGCCAAAACTCTTCTTCACAAATTTAAATGCCCATACGTTAAACCCAGTAATTCTAGAAGAAGGAATACATGTATCTCTACTTGGAAATATTTATGAAGAATTTCAAAAGAATGGTCATGGTAGGTTTGTAAAAGCAAAAGATTAGAAATAACTGAGAAATCCGTCAGGAGAGGGTAATTATCCATACCTAATGCTACAATAAAACTCCACTCAACTGTGGAAAAGAAATTCGGTAGAACTCTACCTGCTGCTAAAAGCTACAGTAGAGCAAAAGGAAAAGATCAATGTGTTGCACAGTTATGAACTGTATCTTTCTACAAATATAAACAACCGGGAGCATATACAATTATAAACTTCTAAGTTTTTAGATCATCTTGCTAAGTAAACATAGGAAACAGGGGCGCCTCCAGGGGGAACAGGGCTCGCACAGTATATATGTATCTGTGAATTCTTTTACTTTGTGTATGTAATATTAACATGGCTCCAAATTCAAACATTTCAACCGGCTACAGAGTAAAAAGTCTTTTTGACCTGTCTGCAAGCCAGTTACTTCCTCTACAAGACAACTGATGTTACTAGTTTCCTGCGCCTCCTTCCAGACACCACCTAATGTTTTACTTTTTCACTCAAAATAAGTAGTTTAGGATACAATTTAACATAGATTAAATTAACAGTGGCCATACATGAATGATTGGCCCCTGAAACTTACTCATCATCTTCCTCCTCTCGCTTGTGTTTCTTTTTACAGTGAACGGATACACTGTTGAAACAAACAAACAAACAAAAAACCCCAGTCAGTTGGGAAATTTGAGACTCCCTATAAGCTTGCTCACCCCCACATACCAAATGTCCCTTTCCTCGCCGAGAGGGATGGATACAGGTCACAGGGTCAGTGAGGTAACGTTCAGTGTCCCCACGAACCAGACACTGAAATCTAAACCTGCCATTGTCAAGTGAAGGGGAGACAGACCTGGGAGGACCAACGTGGGGAAGCCGTACTCGTGCAGGCGCTTTATTTCCACGCTCTCAGTAGGACCCATGTCTGTCCCTCGCTTTGTGGAAGAGGAAACTCAGTGTCCGAGAAGCACTGAAAGTTGTCACCATCGGCGGCCGCGCCGGGGTCTGTAAAGGGAGCGCGGCGCACGCCGAGGGGACACCCGGGCTCCAGTCGCCCGTGGTTCCGACTGGGAAAGTCTCAGGGGAGTCGCGGCCGGGCCGAGATTCCAACCGGACTCCCGGGCTGTGCGGCCTCAGGGGTCTTACAGTTAACGTCTCTGGGGATCAGTTTCCTCATCTGTACACTGGGCTGAGAAGCCTCCGTGGAGGGCCGTGAGGAGGGCTACCGAGCCCGCGCCCGCAGCCTGCCCGCCCGCCCTGCGCCCGCCGGGCTCCTCACCGTCCGCGCGCTGCGCTCCCGCCGGGGCTGCTCGGGACTGTGCGGAGTCCCGGCCGCGGGGCCAGCTCGGCGCCGTCAGTCCCCGGCGGGAAGGCCCGGCCGGGGAAGGCCGGCGACGGCTGCAGGAAGTCCGAGCTACCGCTCAGGGGGAGGCCGCTGAAGGGCCGGCCAAGTGCGGCCATGGCTGGCGAGACGAGGAGACTACGACCGCGGCCCCGGCCGCCCGCGTCCCCAGGCCCCGC
>CAUYQV010008121.1:0-11244 GCA_963574575.1 Galagoides demidoff
TATGCAGTTTGGAAAACTCTCATCCAACTGGCTAACATAGCCATCATGTCTTTCTCATAATTGTTGTGTTAAGACATTCATATTCAACCTTTAGACAAATTCACATGTACCCTAATAGGATAAATCATAGGCATGATCCCCACAATATCATTCTCAAATTTTTAGATTACATTGTTCTCACTTCCATGATAAAGTTCCAGGTACAGAATACCCCCTCGACTAGGGGGCATATTAAACACACTCACAATGTGCATTAGGTGAGATCCCACCTCATACCCTTCCTCCTTCTGCCAATCATCTTCTCCCTTCCCCATTTCCTCCCCCTCCTACCCCTGCCAATGTAGACTATATTTCTCTTTTATTGTTCATATAAGCATGTAATTGTTTATATATTGGTTTCATGCTAGTATTGAGTATACTGGATGTTTATTTTTCCATTGTTGTGATATGTTACTAAGAAAAATGTGTTTCAACTCCATCCAGGTAAATGTAAAAGATGTAAAGTCTCCATCTTTTTTATGGCTGAATAGTATTCCACAGTTTGTTGATCCATTCGTGGGTCGACAGGCATTTGGGTTCCTTCCACAACTTGCCAATCATGAATTAAGCCACAATAAACATTCTAGTACAATGTCTTTATGGTAAAATGATCTTTGTTCTTCTGGGTAAATACCTAGTAATGGGATTGCAGGATCAAATGGAAGGTCAGCTTATAGTTCTTTGAGGTTTCTCCATACTTCTTTCCAAAAACCCTAGATTAGTCTGTAGTCCCACCAACAGTGTAGAAGTGGAAAACCTGATTGTTAATAGTCACTCCAAGATAGTCTACTAAAGATGACCCTAGGACTCAAGAAACAATGTTAAAGGAATTTATAATTTCTTACCTCTGAGGAAGAGAGAATAACATCCAAAAGACCAAAGTGTTTGTTTGCTTGTTTTTTGCAGGAGCAGAGGTGAGATAGGATATACTCCACTAAATTCTGTTTCTTCTTCCTTCCTTCAACAGTTTTTTTATTTGTTTGTTCGTTTGGGGTTTTTTTACAGTTTTTGGCCAGCACGGATTTGAACTCACCACCTCCAGTATATGGGGCCGGTGCTCTACTCCTTTGAGCCACAGGTGCTGCCTACCTTCAACTGTTTTGAAACCCACTGTGTTAGTCCGCTAGGGAAGCCATAACAAAATGCCTCGCTGGTCTGACTAGCAGAAATTTATTTTCTCACTCCTACAAGTAAAAAATCCAAGGTCAAGGTCCCAGCAGGGTTGGTTTCTGGTGAGGTCTCTTGCTCTGGATTGTGGACAAACACCTTTCTGCTGTGTCTTTTCCTCATTCTGTGTGTGGAGGAAGAGAGATGCTATCTCTAGTGTCTCTTCCTCATCAAAGAAGGACACCACTTCAAACCGATCAGGGCCCCACCTTTATGGTTTCATTAAACCTTAATCATCTCCTTAAAGGCTATATTTCTAAATACAGTCATATTGGGTGTTAGGGCTTCACCATAGGAATTTGGAGGGACACAGTTATTATGCGGGAAAAAAATGTTTTCAGTGAAATGGGGAATGTGGATAAGTGATCCATGAGCCTTGCTCTCAAGATTCATGTACTCCAGTATGAATATAGAAGTTGTAATTGTCTTCCAACATGCATTGCTACAACCCAACTGCTCCGTTGTATCACATCACCCACCCCCAATACCCAGATAGTAAATCAGTGAACTGCAGAGATCATGCCCATAGGTCGTTCATACTATTTTCCTCATTGAGAATATTAATCAAAACATAAAAACAGAGGTGTTAGGAGAGGTCACATAATAATAATGGGAAAACAAAAAGAGGGAAGGACCATGAACTTCAGCTACTGAGGTTCTCAGAGTTGCACTGTTTAAAGACCAGTTACCCAACTTTTCCTTAGACTCGATGAGAGTTGTGTTTAAACTTAAGTATGTGTTTGCTTATTGAGCTAAGTAATACCGAGATAATGTGAATGTGAAATGTATCGGAATATATGCATTATGGGGGTTTAGAAGAAAAAGAAATATTTTGTTTACCATCATGCCCAGGAAGAGAGACCTTTGGTGTGAGAAAGAGACTATGAATGATTTAGCTATCTGATGAGTGTACTAAAGAGTTGTAGTAAGGTAAGAGCAAAAACATTATCTTCCTTAAACTATGGATTCTGAAATGCAGGGAAAGGTCATAACATCCCTCTGGTGACAGTAGAATCTGGATTCAAACACTAGTGGTCTGGGCCTTAATCACTATACTCATCTGTCTCTGTGGCCACCTCTACTCTCCTCCTACAAAACTGAATGGTAAATTATGCGCTCCCTACTGAGGGCATCACACAAGATCAAAGGGAAAGGAAGGTAAGGAGATCTAGAATAAGCAAAGACGTTTTTAGGGAAGAGTTGGAACATGAGCTGGGTCTAAGTGGTATACTTAGCAAAAGGGAGAAGATGAGCAAAAAATGTCCCTCTGAGCCAGTGCCAAGGTCACACAACTTAAGAGTTGAATTCCTCAGAGTCAAAAATGTTTTTAAAAATGTATTTAAATTTGGGCAGTGACTGTGGTTCAAAGGAGTAGGGCCCTGGCCCCATATGTCGGAGGTGGTGGGTTCAAATCCAGCCCCAGCCAAAAACTGCAAAAAAAAGTATTTAAATTTAATATCGATTCCATAATGTCATCTAATGCAATCCATGTTCAAACTTCTACCAATGTGCTTTACATCTATTTTTCTCCCAGCCAAGAATACAAAGTACAGTATCATATTTGATTATCATCTCTCCATTTTCCTTTAAGTCGGATGAATCTTCTTTAATTTTAGAACAACCTTTCATGTTATTGAGATTGCTGATTGTGCAGGTCACTTGGCTATTAGGTTGTCCCACGTTCCGAATTTGTCTGATTGCTTCTTTATAATTAAATCTGTGTTAAATTTTTTTGGCAAGATGTAGAAGATGTATCATTTTCTCTGAATCACAATAGAAGATGTGTTATCAATTTGTTCTTCTCAGGAGGTTAAGTTTGACATTTGAATAAGGTGGTACCTGCCAGATCTTTTCATTATAAAAGTACCTTGTCCCTGATAGCAGGGTGATATTTTCAGGCCATGCAAACATCCCATTCCCTAACTATATTTCAACAGGCACTTATAACATTCATTGATGAAACCTAATTCTAATATCAGTGAGACCAAAATAGTTGTATGCTAACACTTCTATTTCTTCCACATGTATTGGCTGGTATTCTTATATTTTTTTTTTAGAAAAAAGCATTTAAATCCCCCTCATCCTTGACATCATTATGAGTTTTATGTATTATTGTTTTCTACATTGTATTATAATCCATACCATCATTCATGCTCAAGTTGTCCCACATTTAGCCAGTGCAAGACTGTTCAATTCAGCTTATATTCATTTGACACATTCCCAATAGGTTTTGAACACTTCCCTGTATTCAGGTACCAAAAAATTCTTAGTCTTACTCTAGCCTTTCTCAGCTTCAGTCCTGGAATTATTCATTTTTCAAAGTAGCTCCTTTTGACTGGGTACTCACGACCAACTTTTCTTAATGAAGCTGTTTAACTCAAGATTTTCAAGCCCAATTTTGAGAAGCAATCTGCTAGTGGGCCACTTCATTGTCTTCACAAAATCTCAATACGGTATTGATTTAAAACTCAAACTTTGATTGAACTGTTTCAAGAAGAGTGGTTGATGTTCTCAAATTTTTCCAGTTTGTGCCACAAAAGGTTAGCAGCCAAAATGAAGGATGTAAAAGATGAATGTGTCTATTAGCCAAGAAGATATCATGAGTAGTTTGGTTTCTACCTATATGCTTCTGAAATTTAAGTCATAATGTCTATTACATAAATACAGTGCTTTACTGGCCTATCGTTTTTCTTGCCCACTAAATACCTCTACCATGTTCTCAGCAAAATTGTTCTCAGACTGTCCTATTAGCTCAGTATACTGTTCTACACCAGGGACCAGCAAAGCCTTTTTCTATAAAAAGGCAGACAATAAATGTATTCAGATTTGTAGGTCATTCATTCTCTGTTGCAATCATTCATCTCTTCCATCCTAGGACAAAATCAGCCATAGATAATACACAAATGAATGGACATGGCTATGTGTCCAATAAAACTTTATTTGCAAAGCACACATTGAGTCGCAATTTTCTAACCCCTGTTGTAAACAAAAGTAACCACAACAAATATGACGACTCTTACTTCTATATGATTTCTCCTACTATGGTGATATGCCATTGTTTGTGTACAATTAAAGAGAAAGAAAAAAACACAGATTGTTAATTGATGGCATTTTCTCAATCTAGTGATATATTCTAAGTTCAGAGATGCTGAAACTGGACGGGCAGCAAATTGCATCTTAGAATTAATGAGGTGTGGCAAGTTTTAAATGTGCATTCCTGTGACCACTTCACATGTATTATTCTGCTAAATCTCTCAGGGCTGGCCTTATTATATATAGTCATTTCACAGCTGAAACAATGGAGGGTCTATGTCTACGAGGTTGATTTCAGTTCTTCATTCAACAATCGAAATTTAAAAACCTATCAGATGCAAGCAATTCTGCTAGGTGTTCAAGATATAGATGTGTGAAAAGCAAGAGCGCAATCCTTGCCCTCCTGTAAGAACGACCCATGTTACTGAGGATGCTGTGGAGGCCGGTACTTGGAAGAAAAAGATTTAATCTAGACTGAGCGGTCTGATGAGCTATCTCAGAAGTGGTAAGTGTTTCAGGTAAGACCCAACAGGTGAATTGCCATTATCTACAAGAATATAATAAGAGACTTCCTGGTATTGAAAAAGGTAATTAGCCCAAGGAGGCAGAGAAGAGTAAAGCTCTGATTTAAACCCAGGTCTGACCAGCTCCAGATCACGTGTGTGCTCACTTGCCATCAGCAGAAGCAAATCGCGCCGTTTACCTCCGCAACCTCCTGCCAGCCCCTTGCTGAACATTTTCATACAAATTAAGTCAATTCCCAATTAATGTCAAAAGAATCCTTCAAGGGAAAAGGTATGGACAAAAGGTCACAGGGCAGTTTAACTCTAAAAGCTAGATTAGCTTTTTTGTTTTGTCTTTTTGCCACCTATTCTGTGTCCTTGATTTGTTGCCAAACTATTCAAGGACTCTTGACAGGCAGCACTCCAAGCAATCAGCCCAACTCACCTGCCAAGAGATAAGCAGGAAAGGGCCTCTGTCTGGTTTCTGTGTTGTATAGCCTCACAGCACTCTCTGGGGACTCCCTGATCCCCATGCGAAGCTCTAAAAGTTGCAGCCCATTTGGGGGAGGGGGTGCTCCAGCTAAGAGAAGATAGAAGAGCTAGGACTGCTCCCGGAAGAGCCACCCTTCCCCAAGAATGGGCCTTCACCTTGAGTAAGAAGGAGAGGGGAACAGGAACTCCCACGAAATGAAGCCCGCGCTGGGAACAGCAATCGTGCCTCTGCCTCGACACACAAATTGAAAAATAATCTTATGTTTGCCTAACAAAGAAGCAAGAGAATCCAAGACAATGCACACAGACACAGTCACACACGCCTCAGTGCTTTTGTTCCTCTGCATGGACAGTGAAACGTGGGCATTTGTAACATGATGACATTTTACATGCCTTTCCGGCATCTTCCGTGTTTCTGTCCACCTTTCCCCCTCTCTGTTGAGTGTGCCATTTCCTACACAGGTGCACGACAAAGGATGCCAAGCATAAGCCGACAGATGTTGCAGAAGAAAAGCAAGAAGATAAATGAGAGCTCTCAGCTTCTTAGGAAGGTAAAGACACACCTCTTTATGTGGCTGGGGTCAGACTCCACGGTTATGTTTATTTGGACTGATTTTTACGCCACCACCAGTGGTGGGTGAGTTTTTTGCTTTTGTTCAACAGTGAAGGGGACAGTCACGTATTTGATCAGATGCATCATTGGAAGTGACTGGCACCTGTGGCAGCAAAGAAAGCCCTGTACATTTGCAGAATGACACGTCTTTGAGACAGCAGGCACGCTGAGTGGAGGAGCCCATGTGCGATGCACAGTGGAACAGGGAAGGGGGCTGCTCCCTGTGGGCTCCAAGACCTCCAGCATTTAGAACAATTATCCACGGAAGACAAGCACAAAAACTGATTTAGCGTCTCATGTCCATCTGATTCTATTTGGTACACGTGAGATCTTTTATGACCCTGTTTGTCATTGTGCATTTTACTAGCTGAAAATTTCAGAGATGCACTTCTCTGAAGCATCTTTTCGGTTAACTTGAAACTTATATCATGTAAATTAAGCAAGAGTGTCCATCCTTTCTGACCAGCTGTCCTGCCACAGGAATGACCGATGAACAGCATTCTCTAATTTTCTGTATACTGCATAATTAGGCTCACACCTCTTTTTCTTTCCCACTTGTACCCATGTTTCACCTTGCCATACACGAGGAATTCATTACTTAGAATACACTGATGTATTTGTGTGCATGGTGATGTGTGTGGGGGAAAGAAATTTCAGTCAAGGTAAAATTAAGCACATTTATTATGATTTTTTTCAGGAGGCACAAAATGCTAAAACTTTTCTGCAGGAAAAAGAAAACAAATAACTGTGTATATCAGGCATCCTCAAACTGCGGCCCACCTAGGACATTTATCCGGCCCACAGGGTGTTTTTGCTGCTGCTGCCTGTCCTGCTTAGCAGCCAACTTGTCTCAGGGCCCGCAGTCTGGCCCTCCAATGGTCTGAGGGACAGTGAAGTGGCCCCCTGTTTAAAAAGTTTGAGGACCCCTGATACATATTGTCAAAACCTACCCGGGCTGGAAAAATAAAAATAATGACAGGTGGAATATTAGAGCAAGTGGGTTCCCAGTAGCTGATTTGATTGATATGGCCAGTTCTAATGCCACACAGGGGGATATAGTTACTCCAAATAAATGACTCAGTAGTCCCCTATCTTGTCTGCAGAGGACACATTTCAAGACCCCCACTGGATACCCGAAATAGTATGAAACCCTATATACGGTATGCTTTTTCTATACATGCCTACCCGTGATCAAGTTTAACTTACAAGCAAGGGACAATATGAGATTAACAACCACAATAATCTGTTTTAACAATATGCTACTCTTATGTTTTATTTGCTGTTGGAATAACATGTTTTCCTCTCTAGGAAAAAAAAAAGACAAACCAAAAAACCTCCATAACTAATGATAAAATAGAAGGTTATAGCAATATACTGTGATAAAGTTATGTGAATGTGGCTTCTCTCTCTCAAAATATCTTATTATACTATACTCACTCTTCTTCTGAAAATGTAAGATGATAAAACACCTGCCTGATGAGACGAAGTGAGGCAAATGACATAGTAGGCAGTGGAACATAGACAGAAAATGTCAGAAGTAAACAACTCCTACACTTTAAATCCCACACGGGTGTAAAGAGCGTGATGAAATCTCCCACTGTCTCGCTCCATTCCTCCCAGATGGTCATTAGTCCCCTAGCTGCCACCTTGGTTATCAGATAGCCTGTGGCAGCGCTGTAGTGCGTATGTTCAAATAACCCTTGTTTTACTTACTCACGGCCCTCTAGAATAGTGATGTCATATTTTCAGGCCACGGTTGACCTCAGGTAACCGAAACCTCAGAAAACATAACTGTCAATAAGCAGAGGACTAATTAAAACGATGCCCCCGAGATCTCGTGCCAAGGGTTTGTTAAACAAACACATTTGATTCTTTTCATTAGTTCAAGAAAATCTTTCGCTTGATCGCAAAGAGAAATTATTAACTTCTTTGTGTATAAGCTGAGAACTAAAGATTTCTTTTCTCCTCCCATCCCTTCATAATAAAGTTTCATAGAAATAAAAGGGAAGTAAAACCACTTGCTTTGAACACTTGGATAGTGTGAAGACATCAGGAAATTTCTATTCCTGCATTGCTGAAAAGTAGAACCCCCCCATGGTGCCCACAATGATCGGTACAGTACTGTTCACGACGTTAAGTACTATATTCTGTTCATCCTAAAATGCCCCCTTAAAAGCCAGGATCTCATATATGAAAGAAGCTTAAACATTTTTTTTTTAGATGTAGAATGTAGAAGTCATAGGAAATAGAAAAAATCCCTAGAATTCACTTTGATTCCTATGATTTTAAAACAGTGGTAAGACAAGTAAATGTCCACGTTCATTCAGACAGAAACAGCACAGAGTTTTAAATGGATCTATAACACAGTTCAGATTGCATGATTGGCTTTATCCAATTCATCCCATAAATACATGTGTGGGTGGGATGTGGTTCATTTCGTCTGGGCAAAGTTACGGGAAAATGAGAATTTTAATTTCCTTGCAGACATTTTTTTTTACAACCTCAGCATCCCTGAATTGTTGTGAAGTCAGCAAGGATGATGTACAAACCGATCTCTGGAAGTCAATGGCAACGTTTTCTTTTGCGTCGTGAAAAATAACAGACGCCTTTCGAACGCTTGCATCCAGGATTGCAGGAAGGTGTTGCTGGAGAGAAAAACATTAAGTGACTGCCTTGATCAAAACTCATTTGTCGCAGGAATCATGGGACAAACTCAACAATAGTTTCTCTCGATTTATTCATTGTAAATGTGCAGAGCCAGGAAACTTCTTATGCAAAGGAGCGATTCTACCGCACTCATTATTTGCAGTATAATAGTGCACTCTGCAGGATTTCATTTCTAAGTGCAAGAAGTGTTAATGACGTCTGTGAGAGAGACAGAGAAATAGGGAGGAAGAATAAAAAAGGGAGAGAAAGGGAGTAGCTGATGGAGAAAGAAAGAGAAGCTAAGGAGAGAAAGAACAATCAGAAAATTATTTGTAGACTAGCAGTAAAGAAGCCCTGTGTGCTGCCTTGCCCAGTTCACCAGGATAGAAAATTATCTGACTTGAGGAAGGACAAAAAAGGAAAAAAAAAGAAGCGTTCTTTTAACTGCAAAGTACCCTTTGTTCTATATTTTAAGGAGCTGAATTGGGCAGAATGTGGTTCCACGCTATAAGAAGAAAATGACCAATGACTTTACTGTGTGTTATCCGAAAGGACAGTTAGATATGGTTCAGTGCAAGGATTTCAAATAGGTTTCATCTCAAGTGTCAACTTTGATCAATTATTGCCATCTGCCAGGGACATGGGACAGAGCGTGCCAGCAGAGGTACACCTAGTGATATGGGGAAAAGAGTAATGAATTGGTGGGTCAGAGGATTCATGTTCAAGTACCAATCACTTTATTTTATTATGTTCTGCCTCCACGCCTTGGAATAACATCTGACCCTTAATACACAGATGCTAGTGTAAAAGCTCACTTCTGACATAGACTGAAAAGACTCTGACATTGAATGGAAGCCAGAAGCGCAGAGTCCTTCCCTGTCCTCGGTCTCATCCAGTTCCAGTATAACACTGTGCAGAAGAAGGGAACCCTGGCTGCATGGGGAGGGGAAAGAGAACCAAGGAGGCCACCACAGACATCTGGATGATAATTTTGCCTTCTTGACTCCCTTTGCTCACCTTTCAATACAATGAGCATAATAAAGGCCACTTTGAAATAGGATATCACCGCTCCTCCTATCAGGGCTGGCCTGAACCTTAGCCCAACCCATAGCAAGTGGAGGCAGAAGTAAGGAGTCTGAAACCAAAGCTTTAAGATGCCTTGCAGCATCTTCCCACCTTCGCTGTCTAAGAATTCTGAGGCCATTATGCTGTGAAGATGAGTCTACCCTCGTGAAGGCTGAGAAGCCACAGGTAAGAGACCCGAGTACCTCAGTCTGCCTCAACTTCCACATCGAGGTTCTCATGGAAGCTCCGGCCCCATTGGAGCCACCAGATGACAGCAGCTGAGTGAAACTAGAAAGAGAACCACCCCGATTATCAATCTGCAGATTTATGAGAAATAATAAATGCTATTGCTCTATACTGCTAATTTTTACAGAATTTGGTTACACTCCAATAGACAACTAATACAAGGGCTCTGCCTACCTTATCAGGATTATAATGAGCATCAAACAATAAAATGGGATGTAAAATAACAAAATACAAAGAACTCATTAAAGGGTGGATACTATTATGAGCTTCCTTTTGTGTGTGTGAAATAATCAGGCTTCCTACAATGAAATGAATTATTCGAGGTCGTTGAGCTTTCAATCATGAAACAATGGTAGTATAAAAATTAAAAGCAAAACCTTTGAGGTCACCCTCCTGTCTCCACTAATCTTCCTGAGACCTCTGATAGGCTCTTGATCTATAAAGGGGGAGTAGTAATTATACATCCCTGATAAGGTTGTTTGATGTGAGGATGGATGAAGATGAGGGAAGCATAGGGCCTGGATCATGATAGGCACTCCATAAAATGGTACTCAAAGACTTTGGTGTTTTTCCATTTTAAAAGATGAAAGAAGATTTAAATTCCTCTTTGACAAATGTCATCATTGAGTAGAGATTCTGGGGGCCCTGAAGCCATCCTAGGGTTTTATCGCAGTCCAGGACACAGACAAAGTTAGATAGAACACATGAGCGTTGTCAGTTAAAAAGTTCACACTCTATGAAGGTGAATTCATAGCATCATACCCAGAGTCAGTGACCACATGACCTCAACAGACAAGCATGGGCCAATGTGTTCTTCTGGAGTACAGCTATGACTCAGGGGTTGAGGTTTAAATGTATACTATGCAACAGATGAAGCAACGGGTTTAGACTAAGTAGTATTGTAAGACCCAGATTTTCAGCTTTCAGTGCCATTTTGTTGTTAGACTATAGAACTTCCCCTTTCCTACCTCCCTGCCACCATCTTAGATCTGCTTCCCCTAAACTCAGGCCTTTTCCTGAAATCAAGCATCCTAATCAACCAATCAAAACTGCACCCCACACCCCTCTTGCCTCATACCACCCCAGACCCCCACCCCTCACCCTTCGTGCTCAGTTAGAAAATCCCCCACCTCTTGTGCCCTGTGCCAATCAAGAGCCTCCCTGTACTCTGACCACCAATCACCCATACTTCACCATACCCCCGACCACCAATCAAAAATGTATCCCACCCTCCTTCACCCTTCTTGCTTTCTGTACCCCATAAAAACTTGCCGGACCCTGGGTTCGGGGCTCTTCCTCAGTGTGCCTACCAGGAGAGTCCAGGCCTGGGCGCCCGGGTCTGCTAAATAAAGCTCACCTCTTGCTTTTTACATCGGAGTCTGCCTCAGACAGCTTGCTGGGGGCTACTGGGCTATTTGGGAGAATTTTGGGCACAACAGT